>CATIWK010178533.1:0-11006 GCA_949634005.1 Mallotus japonicus
ATTTAAAAATAAGGATTTGATTGACTAAAAATAAAAATTGTAAGGATTTAAGTAGTATAATTTAAAAATATAGGGATTCAATTATATATTTTGTAAGGACTAAATTGGATATAGTATTAAATACATGAACTGAAATTTTGACGGAAGATTCAATGTATAAAAAAATAAAACATATGAGGACTCAATGAAGAAAAAATAAAAATAGAGGGATCAAATAGATCCAAATTGAAAGATAAGAACTCAATGAAAAAAAGTCGAAAAGTTAAGGGACAAAAAATATGGTTTTTCCTTGAAATAATTGTTCTTGAGTAGCAAAATATTGAAGTTGCCCATCAACGCATACACATCCTAATAAAGCTCCCGTCAATCTGTTGTCATTTATCTGCAACATTTTCAAGAGAGTAATGTTCATGGAAGGGAGAGTTCCCCAAAGTGGATTGCTGCACAAAAAAAGTAGTGATAGTCTTGTCAAGTTTCCTATTGAACTTGGCTTTTGTTTATCCTTATACTTTAACAATTATATTTTATAATAAATATTATTATAAAATTTAGCTTTTGTTTATCATTATAATTTTACCATTTTCATATTAAAAATTATTAAAAGCTAATAACATATGTATATATGTATTTTGTATCAATACACATTAAATTGTACATTTATATATAAATTTGAGCGTCATGTATAATTTTTTTAAAAAAATTAATTTATAAATAAATAAAATTGAATATTTATAAACTGTCAAAATTATTTATGAATAACTAAATTGATATATTAATATAATGCAATAATAAATTTTTAAATTTTACAAGCTATAAATAAATTATATTTTAAATATGCTTTCAAAAATTAAAATTTTCCAATGATATATATTTTTTAAATAATGACTAATGTATTAACTATTTAAAATATTAAAAAGGTAATTGTAAATGCCTACAGGATTTTTTTTTTTATAAATTTGTCAAAAAATAAGGAGCTAATTGCAATATTAAAGGGTCAATTTGACCTTTATGGTAAAAGTCAGCGCTAAATTGATAAAAAAAAAGGTATAAAAAGACTAATTTGGTCCTGGACAAAAAATTCCAATTTGACTTTTATTCCAATAATAAATGAGTCACAAATGGATGATCATCTTCTAAAAGCTATTATGCGTCAACAATGATTGGCTAGCAATCATAGTAAAGCATCGGTCAACTCCATAAAAACGAAGTTATGCTCAACTCTATAAAACAACCTAGTCATACTCTTTCAATCTATGATGCATGGACACTTCAATTAGCAAGCGTTTTTCTGTGTTTGTGTGCCCATTTCCTCGTGCTATCTAAACACTTCAATTAAAAATCATTTTCGTATGTCCGTGTCCCTGTGTCCTCTGTGCTACCAAGCTTCTAATCTGCAACCCACTATAACTGTTGAAGAGGCTAGGAAATGGAGGAGTTCAACACCTCAAAACAAAGAACCGGATGTGAAGTTTAGTTGCTTTAAGTATTTTTCGAGATGCAACACAATAATGCTAAAACAGGGGCCCAAGGATGCCGAGAAAACACATTTCGTTATCGACATTTACTCGTTAGCTCCATCTCCTTTGATCTTCCTCTTCATCTACTGGACTATACCATTCCGGGCGTTGCTTCGAGTTGCTCAATCTGTAGTTCAACAACACTTCTTCATCACTGAGTGCCCTGGTAGCCACCAAGACAAGAGTCTTCAGAAAAGGTACATCAGACACACCATCTTTTGCCCTTGATTTGAACCAAAAGCTGCCAAATCTTCTCATAGTCACTTCTTCATTGCCAAATGTTATGTTTGGAATATAGGTTCTCATGCTCTTGTCAGTCAATGGGAAATCATATGGGCAAACCATGACATTTGGAGCCATACCCTTTGCTGGGTGATTGGCAAAATGAGCCAAAGCTAATGGGTTTCTACGCTCAAGGACCTCAGTAGTAGAACCAACTTTTGTCCCTTCTAGAGGTTTACTCAGCACTTTCCAGAACCGATCCAGACCTTTCTCATTATTCAAGACAGTAGGCTTAATTTCTGGAACAACTATCCCGTTCCATGCTTCACAGGTTTCACCACCAGAACCCCAAGGCTGGGCATTGATCACAGTACCATCATACCTTGTAATCAAGTATGTGTTAGAGGCATCAACTTTAGGGTATCCAGGGATATAACGATAATAAGCTGGCTTGTAAATGACACCAGGATACAATGCAATCACACTGCCAATATCAGCTTCACCATCTACAAATAAGCCTTGTCCAGCTTTCTTGTGGGGTATCTGTGATGGTTTTAGATTAAGGGTATAGCCAATGAGATCCTTCAATCTTGATGAGACTTCTGCGCCTTTCAATTGCCTAGTCTCAAGTATAGCTGTGTTGAAAAGCACCAATTATCAGAAGGACATAAAATAAGTTGAAATAACTGCTTTGTGTATGTGTGAAATTTAGATACTTCTGCTCCTTTCAATTGCCTAGTCTCAGGTATAGCTGTGTTTAAAAGCACCAATTATCAGAAGGATATAAAATCAGTTGAAATAACTGCTTTGTGTATGTGTGAAAATTTAGACACTCCATACCCATGAAATTCCTCACAATTCTATCAATGGATTAAGAAACACATTACCATCAATTATTCAGCAAACAATTTATTCTGAATCACAATTTGCAAATATCTAGTCCAAATCATCTTCAAATGACACCATAAAAATACAAGACAAAAAGTCAGCAAGACAAACACAGAAAATGTGCTCTAGAAGCCAAATATGAAACATCATCAGAAAGAAGCACAAATATGAGTAGTGTGACACATTTGTCTCAACACCTATTGGCCCAAAAATAAAAAGCTTTGCATGTTTTGGAAACTTTAACAAATACTTTTAGCTTTGCCTGCTAGCCAATTTTATTAAATTAGTTGCAATTTTAGCCAAGAACAGAAAACTTTAATAAAACATTAATCTTTTTGTTTACTGGAATCTAAAAATAAGAAAAATTTAGTTTCTGCCCCTTCCTCCTTCCATATATATATAATTCCCAATTCCCTCTGAACCCTCCTCTTTCTCTCTTCCACCTCCCTCCCTTTCCCATCTTTCTTCCCTTAAATTTTCTTTTTTTGAATTTTTGTAAAGAATAAAAAGAAAGTCAAATTTTTTATCAATTTTGTATTGTTAGCTAAAATTGCAACTAATTTAACAAAATTGGCTAAAACTGACAAAATAAAAAGGTTGGTAAAATTGTTAAATTCACTACGGCTTCACTTTTCTATGACCAAATTAGCTTATCAAAGATACAAATCCTACAGTTTACTAGAACTATTTATTAACAATCACACAGAGCTGCTTCGCTACTATTTCTTATTTTAAGTGCTTAGGTACATCAAAAAAATTTGACCAATTGGAATTAGGATTAGGAAGAATAAAAGACACTAGGACAAAAGCATATCTGCTTTAACTCATAATTGCAAAGAAAACTGCACGAAGAGACTGCTAACAGAAAATTTGTAGGATCAATAATGGAAAGCATACTTTCTAGGATCAGAAATTCATTACACAATTCAAACAAACAAAAATTGCTGAATCTAAGCATTACAGGAATATGTAGCACAAATAAAGACAAATAATTCTAAACCAAAGAGTAACTCTTAGACTTAACCCATAGACTTGAAACTTCTAAAATAATAACACTGACACTATCAACGGCTTCATAAATGAGGACGATAAAATAAAAAAAAATATAAAAGCTTTTAGCTTCTTAAATCAAAGAATAAGTATTAAATCTTCAAATTTATTTTTTATTAGCACAATAATGCAATGAAGGGCTCCTATCAATAGATAGAACAATTATATGCCAGATAATAGCCCTTTAGTATTCTTTTTATCTCCAGAAATATTCATTATTTTTTATATTCCATCAGCTCAAGCAATATGAAGAAAATGCAAAACTATTCCAAAAAAGGAAATTCAAATGAAGAATTTAGTGATTAGATTATTAATTTCAAATCAAAAAATAATTATTTCAAGTCTTATTGCTGACCAAAATAACTTGATTGCATCAAAGAGTCAATTCAAGTAACTGAGTCATGCATTATATTTTTCAGTTCATGGATCCAACCAAAATTTGCTACAAGTTCAATATTCCTACGCTTATTCAGTGACTAATTTGAACAAACACAAAACTTAGCTTCAACAATAAAATCATTACAAGTGCCCAAACGGAATGCCATTACAAATATATCTGAAGTTTCATCTTACTTTTCCAAAGCTTCTTCTTGGAAGCATTAAGTTCCTTCTAACCATCAACCTGAGAATCTATATTTGAACGGAAAAACTAGGGATATCCATTTGCCAGGGCTGGGTTCATTTTTCCAAAATTCAAACCTGACCTGACAGAAAATGCATCTAGTGCCCCACCCTGGATTGGGATAGGGCCGATTTCAGGTAATACCAACTTTTTTTTTATTTTCTTTATTCTTCTTAAAATCATTACTTTAGCATGCTGCATTTGTTTTTTGTGTTCACTCATGCATGTACGTTTTCACTTTCACTTTTTATTTTTCGGTAGTCTATAGTTCTTTCAAAAAGTTGACTACAAATTATTAGGTTAATAAGCTAAGATACTTAAAATTACACACAGTTAAACAATTTTACCATATGCAATCAGAGTGGTATTCCACTACCCCATCCCAAACCCCACCAGATTCAGTTTTTATAAGTAAAACCTACCCAGCCTCAAGTAATCCCTAGTTCAAATATTTTTACAAGATAGCAGCCAGGCACCTTAATTTTCACAAGCATAAAGTTCAAACATGCGAGAAGTCTACTTAAGTCTGCAAATGAACCAAGCCGCTCATGAGTAACTAGGAGTTTAACCTGATATAAGCGTGTTTAAGGTTGTTCATTAACAATAATGAGGCAAGCTCAAGTTCATTTAAGGTGCATAGCCAAGGTTGCGCAAAAAAAACTCAGCTGTTACAGCTGAAGATACAGCCTCTGCGTTCCTAGAACCAGTCTTGGTTTACAAGAGATTCACCCATGGAAAGAAAAAGACAATTTCCTAAATTGTCTTTGCTTTTATTTTGCTTCTTTTTTAGTTATAGTTGATTCTTATAATTGTCCTATTTAAGTTTTTCTAGTTATGGAAAATAGAGTTTCAGAGTTAACTATTTAAAGGTTATTTCATGTGGAATAAGACAAGTAGAATTTTCCTTCGAGTCTATTTATATGAAGACTTCCCCTTCTTTCATGGTTTGATGACTTCCATTCACAATCAACATCATGAAGGTATCAAAAGGCTCTCCACATGCTTTAGATTTCTATTGGATAGGCATGAAGCGTGATGTCTAGGAATTTGTTCATGCTTGTTTAGTTTGCCAACACCATAAAACAGAGCATCTCCATCCTGGAGATCTCCTGCGACCCCTTCCTACCCAAATCAGGTTTGGTCTGATATCTCTATGGATTTTGTTGAAAGCCTTCCTTCTCATGGCTAAAATGTCCATTTATGCTATTTCACCACTTCTCTATATATGCTCATTTTGTACCTCTTGTACTCTTAATGTGGCTTGATCGTTCTTTGATCAGATTTTTAGGTTGCATGGTTAGCCAGAAACTATTGTTAGGACCAGGATGTCATTTTTACTAGTTCTTTTTGGCTAGAACTGTTTCATTTGAGTGGCACCAAGTTGTCCTTTAGTTCAGCATATCATCCTCAATTGGATGGCTAAACTGAAGTTGTCAATTGTACCACTGAAATGTATTTGAGGTCCTCTACAAGTGACAAGCCAAAAATGTTGGTTACTTAGCTTGCTTGAGCTGGATATTGTTACAATACTAGCTATCATTCTGCCTTGCACACTACATCTTTCAAAGTTGTGTAAGGTCGACCTCCATCTCTCCTTTTTTTGTATGGTGCTAGAACTGCTAAGTTGGAGGCTGTTGGCTATGAATTGCATGCTAGGGATGTTTTAGATGAATTGCATCACAGATTATTGCAAGCTCCACGAAACATGAGGGCTTATTATGATTCTCGACATAGAGATGTTTCTTTTGAGGAGGGTGATTTGATTTTGCTGAAGTTACATCCTCATCGTTTTCTCCCGCTAGTTGCTAAGAGGAATCACAAACTTGATCCAAGATTTTATGGTCCTTTCACATTTTGGAAATGATTGGTTCAATTGCTTGTAAATTAGAGTCACAACCTGCCGCAAAAATTCGCCCAAATTTTCATGTATCTTTTTTGAAAAGATTTATTGGTGACTTGAACCATATGCAGCCTTCTATGCCTACTACACTACGGCCTCATCCTCAAGCTATTTTGGATTCTCAAGTTAAGAAAAAGGTAAAGCAGGTTCTGGTTCATTAGGATGGACTTTCTCCAGCAGAAGCTTCTTGGAAAGATAAGGCTTCCCTAAACGAACAATTTTCTTCACTTGCACTTAAGGAAAAATGCATTTTTAAGGAGCAGAGTGATGTTACAGCTGAAAATACAGCCTCTAGGTTCCCAAAATCAGTCTTGATTTACAAGAGATTCACACATGGGAAGAAAAAGAAAATTTCCAAAACTGTCTTTACTTTCATTTTGCTTCATGTTTAATTATAGCTGAATCTCAGAATTTTCCTATTTAAGTTTTTCTAATTATGGCAAGTGGGGTTTCAAAGTTAGGGACTACTCTACCTCACTTATAGGGACTAATCCACCTCACTTATTTAAAGGTTATTTTCACATAGATTAAGACAAGCATAAATTGTCCTTAAGGTTGTGAACACCTAAAATTAGAGAATGTAGGGTTCTCTCTGTCAAGCCCTTAACTGAAACTCAACACATGTCGAAAGGGCAGAAATTCCAAAAGCAACCTTCACCTTCCTTCAATCCTATGGTGAATAATAGACCCCTAACTTGATCCCAAATGCGGGGCATAAGATCAACTATATTAGGTTTGTGCGTCACTCTTTATAGACTAGTGAGAGAAAAACAGAGATGCACCTGCAGAGGGTTGCAAAGGCAACAACAAAAGGATGGGAGACAGCCTCGTGTTTGTTTCTCCATTTTCCAATATATGCTGTAGTTTTCAATTCTTTCAATGTTCTTGGCTAACTAGTAATGACCAAAAGAAGTACTCAAGTCATGTGGCATTAAATTATGAAATTCAACTTTTTTTAGTAGAAGACAATGCAGAATTCCATTGATCGATTTAAGAGACTAACTCTAGGATAAACCACATGGTGCTCAAGTAGCACAATAAGCTCCTCAAGTTTTAAAGCGTAAACCACATGTTACTTATCATACATTATTCCCATAAGACTAATTTAAAAGCGGCAACTAAAGATTCCTATAACCACCTGCATCAACTAGACAGCCAAAAACCAACCATATGACAAGCAATGCTCACAAAATCACACTTCTAGTTGCAATCTTAGCAAACCACAACCTCTCCAATTCAATCCCTAAAATCCATATAAGAGTTCAGTAATACTGTGCAATAGTGCCACTAACCTATGTATACGTTCAATCAAATAACGGACAAACAAAGCAGTGTAATATGTTTGATGTTGATCTTTTTGTATCAATGCCTAGATTTTCCAAACATATATAAAATTTCCCTGATTCTAAAATCCCCAAATCCCACCAATAAAAAAAATTCTCTTCTCTGAAATGATAAATATCAATCACAGCCGAGAAAGCATTGTCTTGAACCTTAAAATGATGTTCAAACTTAAATGGCCTCATATTGACTCAATTCCCTCTACTTAACCAATTTGTTGTCTAAGAATGCATCTAAGCTTACAAAATTAATCAAAATAGAAAAGGAGAGAGCTAGAGGGGGTTGAGGTTGAGAAAGAATATCATTAATTTTAATGAGATTAGCTAAGAAAATAAATGGAAAAGTCTTCCAGGAAATTAAGAAGTAGACAAGGAATGTTAACTCACCTGGACAGTCAATAGGTAGATTAGTCTTTCCAACTGCAAAGCTAAGGCCACTTCGGCGAGGCACAGGATGTGGTTGTCTTAGTGCTTCACCCTGCTCATTTGTCTTCTTCATATCAAGAAGAAGAATTTCATCCATATATTTGCAGAAGTTCTTTATTTGATAATGGATGTTTTCTTGTACTTGCAACTGCTGATCAGCAACAGAAGCTGTACTAGCCATTTTAATTATCTCTTCAACATCTGCATCTTCAGCATTCCTTCCCAAACGATTGTAGCTAAAAAAATAAAAGAATTCCATGAACAATTCAAGGTACTCAGAAGATATTGCAGGTAGCATAACGGGTATCCAATTGCACAAACTATAGAACAGCTAGAGAAAACCTATATAATTAAGAATACTAACACAAGAGAAACTCAAAATGCCACCTCAGATTACTTCTTGAAAACCTAAAGAAGAGCAAGAATACAATGTACACATGCACACACACATGAAATTTGAGTGAAACATCAGAACAAAAAGACAGAATCATCATTTTCAATTTTTTGACTTATGATTTTTTATGTGCATTTTAACAGCATGAGATTTTATTCTTTGTTTAAATACGAAAGTCTGAAACAAAGAAAATAAATTTTAGCATTAAACATTTACATTATCAGGGCTCATCAGTAGTCACAACCTTAAGATTATGTCACCATGATATTCACAATCGCTGGATTAAAAAAACAATATCCAGCATTGCACCATTTATCAAGACGAAAACAGTTTGGGCATACATACATCATTATACAGTAGTTGAACAGTCCATTACTTTATGAAAATCCACATGTACTACCAGTAATACATGTTAACTTTTTTTAATTGACGAAAATGCATCCAAACAATAAGATAGATAACTATAAGGCTTTCTATCCCTTTGGGCACTAGGTTCTTTCCCTCCTCAACCACCCCACCAGCAAAATCTAGTAGAGGCGATGTTCTATCTCAAGCTTCTCATTCAAGCACTAATATACACTACTGAACAAGATTGATTGAACCCAAAACCATGTATTCTATATTTTGCTATATAAACAACCATAATTGGTCTTCAGGATAAGAATATACTATGGTGGCCTCTCTTAACTTTGTAAGTTACAAATAGCTATGCCTCACACTGTGAACATGGTTTTATAGTAATTGTAAAACGACATAAGTATGCCTCTTTTGGCATCACTTAGACAGTTAGAAACCACAGTTTTTCATTTAATGACAAACATTTTTCCAGGAAATTTTCAGTCTTTGTTTGCAAGTACTAAAATCAATGCAAGTGTTGAGATAACATTATCAAGAGAAGAATCAATCCGCAATGTATAATGTATACAACAATCTCAAAAGTAAATGAATAACTGAAATCTTTGAGAAATATTGGCCACATGGTTTTCAACCAATCAAATGATTTGTATTGTACATATCTCAAAAGCCAAGTTACTGCAAAGAGTGAACAGTAATGTAAATGAAGCTTATGCTGACCATACTCTTCATTCAAAAGTAGGAAATCACAGCCAACTGAAGAACAAAGAGACACACACCTTGTATACAGAAAAAGGCGATTTATGTCAGCTTCAAATTGCAGCTGCCTTGGATCTCTTGTGAACGTGGGACTCTTTGCAAGAGTTTTCACAGCCTGAAATTACATACAAGATTCAATTATATTCAACAGCTGGACCAAACAATTACATTGAAGTTTATAATTCATTAGTTATGTTCAAACTTCCTTAAATCTGATCTTTTTTTTTTTTAATCAAATTCCTCACTTCATTTCCCTTGTCCTCAGAAAAAAATTGAAAATCCACTCAAAGCCATACCTAAATACTCCATCATGCATTGAATTAATGTGAAATTGAATCGAACTATACCAAGTACAGTAAATTACGCTAAAAGAAAGAGTTAAAATACCTCCTGAAATTTGCTAAATAGAAATGCCATTGCAGACTTGAAATTTTAGTGCCGTCTTCCCCAACTAACTGAATTACACCGCCTCCTCCGTCGTGTCATGGGCAGGAAAACGGCGGCGACTAATGTTGCACCGACAAAAATTATATTTTGCCCCTGAAATTTAAAATAGTTTACACTTTTCTACTCTTAGTTTTTAATTTGCCCCTGACAATTCGTGTCAGCAGGTCATAATCGACTTATGTTGAGACATGACATGATTATAATACGAAAATGCCTAATCCGAATCCAACCCATTCCATTAGTCGTGCCCAAAAACTCAAAAACAAATATGCTTAAATAATGAGTTTATTGCACCGTACCATAATTTTACCTCATGTTTTAAAATGGGACTAAATTTTTAATTTCTTTTTTCAGTATCATAAGTTTTATTTCTTTTCAGTACTACAAGTTTTAATTTTTGTTTCAGATTAAAATACCTTAAACATATACGATCAAAATTAGCACACGTGGCAGCTGGAATAAACATATTTTTAGTATATTCGCCATGTAAATATTCCATTAAACAGCCTAATCATCTTGTTTGCCCCATAAAACAAAATTTGCTTGTGGGCCCCATAAAAATAAAATTTTAGCAAATTTAATTTTATGGAGTCCACAAGATGATTAGGCTGTTTAATTGGATGCTTACATGGTGAATATACAAAAAATATACTTATTCAGGCTGCCTCGTATGCTAAATTTGATCGAAAATCATTAAGGAACTATGATCTGAAACAAAATAGAAATTAAGGGACCAAAAAGAAAAAAAGTTAAAAATCTGATACCATTTTGAAGCATGAGTCAAAGTTATGGTACCGTTTGTACAATAAACCCCTTAAATAATAGATTACATGATACAACTGTGTAACCCATTTAACTTCTATAGGTCTAAATGAGTTTAGATACACATTATAAACATAATAGCAACACGTTTTGATATATTTAACTTTTATATTACAAAATATTAAAAAAAAATCAAATATACAAATAATGTAAAATTTTAAATTTTAAAATTCAAATTCGAAATAATAATTTTATGTTTACACATTCAAATTTAAAATATCATTATGACATTATAAATTTTAACTATAAAAATATTAAATTACCC
>CATIWK010178692.1:0-11374 GCA_949634005.1 Mallotus japonicus
TGAGAATTCTAAAGAGATGCAAACTAAACCAGATGAAACTCAGCTAGATGAGAACTTGGAACTCATGGTTAACCACATGTACTTCCAGAGTCCTGAGATAGAAGGTATTGTTTTAAATGCAATCTTCATTTTTCATATATACGTCAGTATTGTGTCAATATTGTGGTTATTTTTGTACAAGTTAGCTTTTGATTGAATCTTGGTTTCTTATGCTGCAATGGCAGCAATACAAGGCATATGTTCAATCATATATGTGTACTTATTTCCATTCTTGCGCAGGAGCTTGTCAACTATATATATAGATATATGATTGTGCATACACTTGTATATGTAATAGCCTGGTAACCTTATTGCTTATATATGGTCAATATACGTATGCAGGGATTGATCAGTTGATTGGCAAAGCAGAAGTCCCGTGAGCTATAACCTTTACTGGCAGGCGGAGCAGCATGACTTGTTCGGATTATGATTTGGAAATCATTTATCAGAAAGTACAATATTGGACCAAAGATAACAAACTAGTAGGAAAATTTTCATATTTTCATGCAGAGATTTTACATATGTTGGTAGCCCTTTCTCAGGCCCTGATTCATGAATGAATCTATTGACGAAGTTAGGAAAGAAAAGGAAGAAGAACTAGAGCTATTTGAAGACTGTGGCTTGTAGGATATACATATCTAATTTCAGTTAACTGAGCTTGTCAGAAAGAAAGTTTATTCTTTTGAGATTGCTTCATTGATTCTTGTTGTTTGATCAGTTTCTTTCTTCAATTCTGCCAGCTAATGAAAAGGAAATCTGGAACTTGATTCCTCATTAAGTCAAATCAGTTATAAGATGATCCTTGCTTCCTGACCATAGTTGCATGATCAGAAAATAGAAACTGTGTATGCATGTCCTGTACGACAATTGGTGAAATAAGATGGCAATATATGTGTGAATGTAAGCACGACTCAACAGAAAAGATGCGATTCTCGTTAAAATTATAAGATGTGGCAAAATCTGTTCTTTTTTTTTTTTTTTTACCCAAATAAATAGAAGAAGGGCTGTTTTAAATTTAACAATTAGTCATGATCCCTATCACGATCATTTACAAATAATTTTACAGATGGATCGAGCAAAATCATGTGGGCTTAACAGGTCTGATCCGATAAAAGCTCTGGCGGAAGTAGCAAACTTCTGCTACTACAATCACTTGCCATAAACAGAAAATGCAAGTGCTACTTATAAGACAACATTTTCATTTTTATTAATGGATTAAATAGCCAAACATCTGAAAAGGCCAAAATTATTCTATGATTCTATTACTCAATCCCTTCAAACTGTGTGCAGTCACTAGTCAGTGCTCAACACAGCATCCAGTCACTATAGAGATAGTTACCCTGCATATACTTTACAATAGTCCATCCACATTGTATACATTTTGATATGCACTTGATGCGGAGGACAGCTCTGATCGCAAATCAATAATAATTGTCATTATTAAGTGAATAAATTAACAAAATGTGGCAAAATTATCCATTTCAGCTGGCTATGTGCAATGTACAATAAAGTGCTCTCTTGCATCAGTATTGGCTTTGTCCATTTGATAGTTGGTCTCTCTTTGGCAGTCTCAGCTGCAGGGCAAGAAAAATGTGAAGTAAGATTTTCCCCCGGCAGAATCTGTTGTTATTAGAAGATCAAGGCATGCATAGATTTCTTACCTTCGCTCTTGTAGTCCTCCAACCTCCAGATTCCTGCTGCGGGGAATATGAGAATCTACTAATGGCGTCCAAAGCAGCAATTTTATCTGTGTTTGGACTGTGAACCTGCAGTTGCTGCAATTGTGCAGAGAAACGCTTCGTAACTCTTAATTAAATAATGTAGCTAATGGGCCAAGGCATTAACTAAACCCTGGAATCATTTGCAATTGCTCATTTCCTGTTTTATCTGATCAAAGACCAAGGTTTTTTAATTTCCTCATTTCCTATTATTCATCACAGTATAGGACAACAAAGACACGTGTACACAATAACCATGTTATAATGATAAAACTTGTTTACTATATATAGTGTTACCTTTTGCTTTGATGATTTTTCCGTTGATGCTTTGTCCATCGATGTTTCAAGATTCTGAATTTCCACACCATCAAAATATAACAACATCTGCATATCAAGCAATAGTCAGAATAATGACAAGCACAAATATTAACAGAGAATGCCCAGTTATAGAAGACAAAGATGTGCTAATCTTGGTTTCGACGACAATATGCCATTAAAACAAACCTTATTAAGTAATTGAACATTTGATGCATCAGTCGCCAAGATTTGCACTCCAAGGCAATTAGAAGTGATGCAGAAGGGGCAATAGATAGAATTGAAAACACACCCATCTTCTTCACACCAAACCCCTCGTTCTGTATTACCATTAAGTGTACTGTTGCAGAGACGCTGATCTACTGATGCACTATCAACTATGAGAACAGGTACGGCATTCATGTTGAAATGCTCAAATCTTTCTCTTAAAAGAGACATTAAGCGAACTTTTGATGACAAAGACAATGAACACCTCACGTATAACTGGTTTTCAGGAAGACCTAAAGGGCTTTTGCAGAGTGAACAAGAAATTCGTAACTTCTGTTCCATGACAGGATCAGAAAAGATGCATGATGGAGCACAATTATCTGTTGCCAGGACTTGGGATGCTTTTGATTCTGTGGAATGGGGTTCTGCACAGTTAGTACCGGAATCAAATTCAATCCTGCGATTTGCATCTTTATTGGCGATTGTGCTTGTTGTGGATCTAAAACAGCCAGGAGTTTGGGCATCAGGAGAATCAGGTTGTCCTTCAACTAGGTTAATAAATGGCAAAACCATGAATTTCCTTTTTTTCTGTTTATGAGAATTAACACTCAAATTAAAAGTAGACTCAGCTTCTGGTATCAGGCTGCTGGTGTTTGCAATGAAGTCTTTTTTCGGAGTTACTGCTATCGAATAAGGGGCTTTGCCAGGAGACTTTTTTGCTTCCATTAGAGACACTGAATAGGATGACATTTGATCTGTATATTCAACAGAGGTCTGAATCATGGTTAAACTCGAATTCTCATCCTTTGAGAAGGAACCTGAACTAGATGTGTTATCATTGCAGCCCATCCCTGGGATTTCCTTAACAAGAGTCATCTCTAGATCTTCCTGGGAAGATGCCTCCAAGCACCTACAAAATTGCACACCTTTTTATCTTCACAAAAGTCATAGAATTTAGACATATGAGACGAAGAGATATTTTTAATGTAACCAATTAGTTACTCCATGACTGTATGGAAATGTAACCAATTAGTTACTCCATGACTGTATGACATGAATAAAAATATGAAGGAATAGAATTCACATATTTTCCTTATAGCTATCTTTCCTGTAGAGCACTTCTTGAACATTTAGCACACGACTGACAGATCACAGTGACTTTTTATTAGCAAAAAGTTTCAGTTCAATGTTCTGTCAAAATTTTGTTTCATTACATTTTCACCAAACATGATCCTTTTTTCCATTTTTGGCTGAATCAAAAGAATCGAATTATATTATTGAGTATATTGCTTGTTGCTTCCAACAAATAATGTGCGTGCTGCAGTTTTTTGAAATATTCTTGCAAGACTTACTAGTTCTAGTGAAACTGAAACCCAAAAGACCACCAACCACAATTGTAGCTGCTAGTTCTGTTAACCCACAAGATAAAATAACGTGTACCTTGACTCTTCCTGGAAATCACATTCTAGGTCTATGATTTCTCTCTGACAGTTAACGTCCTCGTCCACTTGCACATATGGTTGTCCAACATCATCTTGGGTCTTAAGATGGGAAGTGGCATCACGCTTCACTGAGACTAATTTCTCTCCACAATTATCAGACTCATTCAATTTGTTATTTCTTTTTCTTGCACAACATTTGACAGGATCCCTAGTAGGGATCTGCTGCTGCTGCTCTGCTTCGAAACTGGGTAAGAGATTGACCATCTTCTTGTCAATACTTTCCTGCAAGCAATTGCAGGCACAGAAACCATAAAATCGTAATCAGCCATCCACTAGCTTTGTCTTGACCATAGGAATGAAGAAAAATTTGTCGAGTAAAATTCAAAATACATGAAGATGTATGCAAGACCTTGACATCTCTGAAAAAGGATTTTAACCCCTCTATTGACATGCTATAGTTGTCATACTGGCAAATAGACTTTCTTAGCCACTTCGAAATGTAATTTCTGTTCTGTTCCTTCTTATAACGTTCATCTGCTTGATAAAATTTACATCGAAGGAAATATTAAAGAGTGAATAGAAAAGGAATGGCTAATTGCAACAATTTGAATCTGATATTGAAAACCCAAAGTGCTAGGCCTCCGCAGCTGTTCATAGAAGCTTCAAATGAAGCTTACTAAAATAGATTTAAAGAAAATGCACTTCATAAGAAACATTTTATTTAACAATTGACGGCATTAATTTGTTCGCACATAATATTCACTTTCTCAAAACACCTAGTTTCCAATGTAAACAAATCTAGAAATTATGCTCCCAAATTGATTTAATAAGCAGAAGTGATGCAATAATTGAAGCTATCTTAAGAGACCATATGATTTATCAGAATTAAGAAATAGTCCTCGAGGTAAATTTTTTTATCGACACAAACTAAAGTTGAAGTGAAAAGACAAACTAAGCTCTTCAAACTAAATTTCTAAGTATAACAATTTTTTTTTTCTCAATGTACCGACAAGGCCATGCCTATTTTGTAAAGTACAACACCTTTGAAATTGATTACTCCTAAATCTTCAGGCCAAATATAATGGTAGAACAGATTCTCATTTTAGAAAATAGAACAGCATTGGCTGAAGATAATCCAGCAAGATCAACTCATTCTTTCAAAAAAATGATAACAAATGATATTGATGATAAATTACCTAACAGGATGATGGCACCATAGTCAAGCCTATGTCGTATACAGCGTCCTACATAAATTGAAAGAAAGCTTATGTTATGTTCAGATATGCAAATAGAATTAGTAATCATTAAAATGGGTACTGCAAAATTATTATATATGATATTGTGAATTTATAATGGAAGCTTATAAATGAAACTTTGGTTATGGACAAAACAGGGCTAGTGTGAATGCATGTGTATGCATGTATGATTGGCATCAAAAGCAAATCTAATAAGAGGGCATACCTATGGCTTGATTCAGAGCTCTGAATGCTTGGTGACAATACCATTCATTCCCGCCAAGAAGGTTTTTAGAAGTCTTGTACGTATCATTGTAGGTCTTCTTTAGGCCAACTTGAATATCGTGTCTAAAAGGAAATTTCAAATCAATGAAAAATACAAGATCACAAATTGCAATTTCTTTTTAAAAATCTTTTGGAATTTGTAAAGACTTATACTTACATGTTTGGAAATGGAATACCAACCACTATCTGAGATGGTCACGCATTCTCAGTTAAGTTCTCCAAAGGGAAAAATTAAAGATGTTTAAGATTTGTTCTTCATTTTCACTGGAATAAACAGGAAGCAGTTACCCAGTGACATGCACGCCTAATATTTCTTATTGAGACATGCCATAGACAAAAGTGACCCCAGTAACCACAACAGGTTTAGGAGAAATAATCAAGGAAGTGGCAACTACTATCTAACAAAGGATACAACAACTCGAGCATTATCGTCAGAAAAATCCATCCCTTCTGAAACCTGTAATAAATAATCCAGAGATAGCAGACTATAAAATGTGAGCTTACATAATAGAATTAGAAACCATAAAAAGGTAATAAATATCAAAGGCTATAACACCATTCTAGTTATTTGAATATTTATGCTTTTAGGACAAAAGTTGTGCACCTTGCCCCGGCAAACAGCAAGAAAAGCAGCTCCTTCCTTTTTTAAATTTTCTGTGGATTCTGCACCCTTTTTAAGGTCCATTTTTTTGATCCGTCTCTTTTTCCCTATGGCAGGTACGTTGCGTTGACTAATTGAATCATAATAACCCTTTAAAACAGAGTCAAAATCCTCCTCTTGGCTTCCTCCTCTTGGTTCTGCATTGACCAGAAAAAGAAGCATTTCTTTCCAACTAATAATTCCAAAGGGCATTAAAAATAATACCATATAGGATATTTATTGCCAATTCAGGAATAGTAATCAAGTTTATAATCAATTACATAATAGTCAGAAAACTCACCAACGAAGAGTGACTTTCTTGCATTCAGTCGAGACCATTGACCAGTTTCATTCCAACGATTGCACAATTTTTCCATCAGTTTATAACTTGGGAAGAACACAAGAGAGCCAGCTGGAACAATCATACAAATTTCCTCCAAAGTTTTGCCTAGTGAATCCTTCATGATAAGATACAATAATCAGAGACTCAGAAGAAACTTTTGGATCATAAGACATAAATGACAGAAGAGCCAAGATACCTGAAAAGCATACTCATTTGCTGTTTTATAACTTGCATTTAGTGGATAATTATCTGGACCGGTGGATATCACAGCAGCATACACCTAATGAAAAGATTGACAAACCATTTATGTGTTGAGGAAACATACTAGAAATTAAGACACGTGTTTGTGATAACCATACCTGCGATTCAATATCAATTACATGTGGTGCTTCCAGACAAGTTCCAAACTGAACTCCAAGCTCAGACGAAAAGGAATTCATTGGTGACAGAGTCCTAAAATACCAGGGATTACACATAACTTCAATTTTGATGGAATACAGTAAATTTTGAGCATGTGAATGAATCAAAAACATATTAACTTATGAACCTTCATTAAATATTACATTGTATGAGATGTCATGTCTGTTCTTTCTAGTGAAAGGTGAGTGGGAATATTTAGAGCAGATGTCATTATGTTTGAGTGATATGATATTGAAGGCCATGGAGAAAAAAAGTAAGCTGGCCATTTGCTTTAGTAATATTAATTTAGCAAATGAATAACTGCTCAAAATGGTGAGTCAGTTGTGATTATATAGCCATTAATTGGCAATCAGTATTATTGACCCTAATAGATTATTAATTAGAAGATTGGATGGATTAACATCATAAGTTCATATGAACTACCTACACAGCCATATGAAATAATGGTTATTAACAGTCAAAAGAACAAGCTGAATCACTAGCACAAAACATGTCAATGCCTCATGCTTACCCAGAAGTCAAAATGACTGACAAAGAAAGATCAGCAATATCTCTGAAAACAACAGCAGGATTCAAGCACCATAAGCTTAGAGTTAGCGTCCAGTCACCAACAGGACTTTCTGCATATAATCAGAATTAGCAAGAAAAAAATTTGACTGTTTCATTTTCTTTGTTTATCAGATAGGGATAAAAAAAATAAAAGATCATAGAACATTTGTCCCACGGCTAAATTTACTGGCCAACAAATGTTCTATCTAAATTATCAATGAATAATAAGCGATTCTATTATGATGAGCAACAATAACTTTGCAGAACAACTCTTTAATTACTTACTTCTATCTCTCTTAACACGTCGCTGCAATGCAAGTTGGTAGTCGGATACATGACAACCATTTCTAGAGAAGAAATAAGTAAGCGAGGAAAATAACCCTGTTTACAACTTTCAGAAGTAATCAGTTATGATGTCAGAGTTCAATAGCATTAAATAAAACACAGGTATGGATCTGCACCTTCCAACACTATCACTGCAATGCCACTTAAATGAGCCACATCTGATTCTGTATCTGTTGCCGCTTTGATTGCCTAAACAAAGGTTGGATGGAGGAACAGTGTAAATGGTAAGAAGCAAGCTTATATCATGCATTAAATAAAAACATTTAGGTAACAAGAAACCTTCAGAGCACAATCCAATAAGATGGGAAAGCATTGCTGTGAAATATTAGCCTCCTGGAGCTCCGTCAAAGCCTTTTCACCAGTCCAACTATAAAACATAGCAACACAAAAGTTAACTAATAAATGTAGCAAATGTCCAGATAGAAATTTCAAATGCATCACGTTGAACATTGTGAAGAACATGCCTTGCATTGTAACAAACCAAAAAGAAAAAAAAATGTGAAGTGCTCATCTAACAAGAGGAGCAAGGAGGTATGGATACATATTGAAAAGAGTTTACGTAAAAGAACAAACAAAAAAAAAGGTAAAATGCCATGCAAAGTAACAAGCCTGGCAAGGAAAAAAATCAGTAAGCAAGACAACTCACCAAGAAAAGTAGTGCTGAAATTCACGCTTCTGCAATGTGCTTTTTCTGCGGTCGATCCAACTTAGCAGATCCTAAACATTTGTAGCACTAGCATGCATTATAAACTAGTAAATTAGTGACAAACCTCTAAACTGTGCAATTGAAAATTAAAATTTATTGTTACCTGTATCATTTCATATAATGGTTGGTATATTGATGGATCAAGAGTACAAAGTTGCTCTAACTCCGTCTGCAATTCTTTAACAACGTGTGCCAAGAATAAGCAACATAATGATTTAATAAAAAAATCAAAAGATAAAATGTCCATAACCTACTATATAGAACATCTTCTTCGACATCCACACTACCAGCATCACGGGCAATGTCTTCTATATTGCTGCAGATCACAATAATCAGTAGGAATAAAACTTGAAAATTGGCTTGAAATATACAAAGAAATCTAGCCAAATAGTCGATCAGAATAACATGGCTGGTAGTACTGGTACTTTTTTCAAATACTTGTAGCAGTCACCTATTGACAAGCATATATCATCTGATCTAAACAATGACACGTCCGTTTCTAGCAACACATGACATTGGTTAATAAGGTGGCAAGACACAAAGACTTAGACATCTATGCATTCACAAACTGCAGCAAACTATCTAGCAACATTGCCATATTATTACACCATGGATGAATTCAGAGAAGCTAGTGGTCTGATTTGGCTTTCATAAGCATAATATGTTTTATATTTACATGCACAATTGGAGAAGAATATACAGCGTTTGTTAAATTCTTTGATTTCCTTTTCTAGGCAATTAAACACAAAATGAAATGACATACTGGGCTTCATCAAGAATGAGAATGGCTCCTCGAATGTCTACATCCATTGCTCCACGGATGACTGGATTTATGATATAGCTGTACGGGCAGAAAACTAACATTGCATCATCTGCCATGGAGCGAGCTGCATAATATGCACAACCTGAAAAGGAAAGGAAAGAAGAGTTGCAGATAACTAATAAATCATAGTAAACTACTAGGAAAGCAATGTGCTAAAACACGATTGTGAAAAGTATAACATAAACCTTTAACGACTTTTCCAACTTTGACAAGATCTTCAATATCATGGACCTCATGACAACCTCCCTTTTGAAGTGATGGATGCGCTTTAATTTTATGTACATTTCTGGTTGAGGAGAGCATTGGTTTTAGTCACAATTGATAGATGACATGTTGACATATAGTTACACAAGCAACTTACTTGAACTGTAAGCACCCAGCATCTCGATCTTTCAAGAGTAATTTGCTGAAAATTTTCATAACAGATTTCAGGGTGGGAAAATGAAATGTTTTATAGAAAGTAAGGGCAATTTGATCTTGAAAAGTATACCATTCTTCATCAATATTCTCCTTTCCATTTACATGTGAATTTGTGCAGTAATGTTTCCTTGAAGCCTACAAAGCAAACGAACAGCCTCTAAATTAGAAAAATGAGCAGCAACATCAACTTCTGAGATATTTATTACAAGTTTAGTTAATGTGAATAACATTTCATACACATTAAGAAATCCATGTAAAAACTCGTGTGTAATATGCATCTTGTGCTTGTGAAAGTCAAGAGCCAAGTAAACCAAATAACAAAATCTGGTAGCATGTCCCACTTGAATTTTAAGCATTAATTTCCAATTGTATGATTTCAACAGGTTGTATAGGCCGGAACATGAATGAACTGGTAAAATTGTACCCCGAATAACAGAACAGCAAGTCAAATGAACAATAATTCATGAATGACTCGTAGTTAAACTCAGATAGACTACTTTGGTTTAAAGAAAGGGATAAACGTACCAGCACTGCCATCTGCACCCTATATGCAGTCTTCCGATATTCACGGATCACTTGAGTAATTTGTGAATGCGTCCTCCTTTATAAACCACCGAAACATCAGAAAAAGAGAGAGAAAACAAAAAAAGAACCATTAACTACTGTAGTACTATATTAAAATCATTATATTTTCACACGAGTGTTTATAAAATTCATTTGCAATATTAAATGAAAATTTTAAAGACTCAAATCATGAAGCCTTAAAACTTCTACCCGTTATGACTTTTCTTTTGAATAAATTAACAAACATGTCAATCCCCTATTATGTCACTTAGGCAGGACACGACCTTTCTCATCGTATTTCATAAATGATAGGACTTTCGCCATCAGTGTAACTAACAACCCTCCCTTCAAAAGCATAACTATTCAGATGCAAATACAAATATTCATCATTACAAAACTTACGATGCGTAATATATAGTTGGTGCAGACTTTTTCTTTTGATTTTTGCTATCTGCTTTAGGCTCCTCATTTCCTGAAGGTGGCATACCTAAATTTATTAAAAAAAAAAATTAGCCTTTTCTTCTTCTAAAAAAATTAATGTTATATTTAGTAAAATGATCAGCATCAAGCTTACTTGAAGGTTGCGTCTCCGGAATAAATCCACCCCCATGACCTAAAGGATCAGCCATTGCCTCGGGATTAGGTTTTGATTGAGTGAGATTGGCATTCTGCTGCTGCTGCTGCTGCTTGGACTTGTAATTCTGTTGCCATGCGAGAGTTGAGCAAAGAAGCGAGAGGGATTTCCCGGTACCAGTTGGCGACTCGAGCAAAGCATGGCAATGACCGCCCCTTTGAGCTCGGTCGAGAGTGGAAATGACCCTGCCCATAAATGCGAGCTGAGTTCCATAAGGTTGGTATGGGAATTCAACTGAAATTCCACCTATATGGTATGCATTTTTTGATTTAGGGTTAGGTTTTAGATCTGGATTGCTGGCCATTGCGGTTTTTGAGAAGACTATTGCTTGCAGCTCTAGTACTTTGGGGAGGATGGACTTGAGACAGAGATTAATATGTGGACATTTCGGCGGGAGATTTTTGGTCTGCTGATTCGAGTTAGGCGGTAAATTGTTTTTTGAGCAAATTACATTTACCTCCTGAGGTTTGGCCTAATTTACACTTACCTCCCTCTTGTTTGAAAATCGAACATTTACATTCCTCAGTTTTAATTTCATCAATATTTACCTCCCTCCGTTAACTTTTCCGTTAGTATCTTAATAAATAAGACATTTTACTCCCTCTATTTTATAAAAACTAAACATTTTACTCCCTATATTTTATAAAATCTAACACTTTAATCCCTTTTATTTTAATAAAATAAAAAAT
>CATIWK010178704.1:0-13876 GCA_949634005.1 Mallotus japonicus
GTCCTTTTTTCTCCAAAGAACTAGACTCTTCAAGTGCAAATTCTTCTTCCTCTCCTTTTTCTCCTTGGTTTCTCTTGTTTTTTCTTTTTCTTAAGGACGTTCTTCCTTTTTTCTCTTTTTTTCTCTCTTTTCCTTCTAAATAATGTTCCAGGATCCTCCAAAAAATCCACCTAAGTCTCTATTTAAACCCCTCTTCCTCTCTCTCTCTCATTTCCCTAGGATTTAGGTTCAATCTCCACCAAGTCTTTTTCATCATTGCCCCTTCTTTTCTCCAGCTCATTTTAGCCTCAAAAGTCCTTGTCTTTGCTCAAAAAACGCAGCTGGAGGAGTTGGTCAAGTTTGAGTTAAATGCAACAATAAATAGCATTTATTGCTGCATTGGATAGGTGTGATGAGGCGACGCCTCATCGATGTCCAGGGCGTAGAGGCGATCGCCTCTTCACCCAGAACTCTTTTGGGCCTACGGCCCGAAAGACCTGGGTTGAGCCTGGACGATGCGGGCTTGATGTTTCGGGCTAGGTTTAATGGTTCGGATCAATTCTAAGAAGATTCAGAACTTTTCTTACATTCGAAGTACGAACTTTTCATCATCGGAATTTCATTGCGGGCCTAAACAGAGAGTATCTACACTAATCTTGTTAATTATCTAAATATGGCAATAGCCTTATAGTTATCGAGTATATACTCTTCATATACATATCTTAGAACGCAAGGTCGAAATTAAAAACAAAAAAGAAAAAAGGAGGTAATAATTATCCGAAAATCGGATAAAACTCTACCCATAAATCATCGTGTTGCCTATCCTGGCACCTTTTCACACACGACACAATCAATCGCCGTATCAACCATTATCTAAAATCTTTTTAATCTTTTTATTAATTATAAATTATTTAATTTAGAAACAAATTAATAAATAATTTTAAATTTTTTTAATGAAATCCTATAATTATCAAAGTTGCATAATTAGCATAAACTGGCGATTCATTTAAATTTATTAAGCTTCGCCTGATAACAACAAACATCACCGAAATCGCAATGGGAGGAGGAGCAGCCATGAGAGCCGCCGCAAAAGTGGCCGGAGTAGGAGTGATGAACAGCGGAATCCGAGGAGGATTCTCGTCGGTTTCATCATCAGCTGAACAATCGGTGCGCAACCGAAAACTTCCCGTGTCGGCGATTATGTCGTCGTCGTCGTCGTCGCAGAATAAGACCTGCAGTATTGAAATCGAGGGAGTTCAAAGGCCGGCATGGGAGATTGATGAGGGCTGGGAGATGGCTGGATTTGAATCGGAGGAACAGATGACTGAATTGAGCGAACCGTTGTCACGTCTGGTGTTCGGTGCTCCACCTAGTCTTGAAGAAGCCAAAGCTGCTACTTGTGAAGTTAAAGATGCTCTCGAAAAGTAGGTTAATTTGCTTTTGGTACGATTTTGATAATCCAGATTCATTACATGTAAATTGAAATATTCCATTTCTGTGCTTATTCTTTGTTTGCTATTTAAGCTATGATTTTTGATTGATCAAAGACTTTGATATGCTAATAAAGCTGTGATATTTATAATTGATTCTTGCTAATAAAGGTGTTTTTTCACTGCTGTGTGAGTGTTTCTTGCTGATAAAGAGGTGATTTTTTCACTAATAAATCAGTGTTTCTTTGAGTAATTGCGTTTAATTAGTTGATTTATTCAATTGGATTAGAGTTTGATGGATTGTAAATTTCTTGCTAAGTGTTTGTAGACCATGTCTTTCTTCAGTTTTTTCCCCAAGTGTTATTCAGTTCAGGGTTAGTTCCCGAACGGCATAGCCATCAGAAATTTCTTGCATATGCAGACAAAAGCCATTACCTTTCATTTGGGAAGCTTCCAAACATTATTATAAACATTCTTACCTGCATCTGTTAATTCATTTTTTTACTAGCAAACTGGAAGTACTCTGCTGGAATAATAATGCTGCCATAATCTGGGTTTGTGTAGGATCATGGATCAATTGTGCCTTCTGTTTTATAGAAAGAAAAGAGCACGTCTCCCCTTTTAGTTGTGCACTGTAGAGATGGAAGATTTGGCAGATAACATTTATTAGCTGCATGGCATTATTTGGATTTCTTGCTGTTCTGTGTTCTCTAATTTTAGTTTTGGTTCTATGCGTATCCTTTATTTTTGTTTATAATCTTGCAATTGTCTTATTTACAGAGTATATCTGTCATCTCCTGATTCCAATAAAACTGGTGGTTCATTTGTAAGTGGTCAACTTCCTGGCTTATCCTTGCTTACGACCTCAGATGGTTTAGAGACCAAAAACTGCATTACTTGTGATGCTAGAGCAAATTCGTCTCCAAGATATGCTATAAAGGCATTTGAATTGCTCAATAAAAGTCCTGAAGCACAGGTTCTGATTATCTGTCTTCCCCTTAAGCAGTTGTTTCTTCTCCCTGATGTTTGAATTTTTATCTGTTTAGTGTTTACTTATGATGAGTCAGAGCATATGAGAATCCAGTTATTGAAATTTCTATTTCTATCTTGTTTGTTGAGAATCAAACTTGGATTCATTTTTTTTCCTCTCTTCTTTGGGGGTATTTTTCATTTTACCTCTGGGATATCTTGCCTTATACTTTCTGATTTTTCCATCTTCTATGTTAGGATGTAAGATATATTTGAAATTCGAAATTAATCCATTAACTAGCAGTTGGAAATTTGAAGAAGAATGTTATTTATCATTGTAATATTTTATTGTAATAGGAATTATATAACTGTCTATTTATTTGGAAGAATTCAGATCTTGGGGATAGATATTTTGTTCAAACCAGATAATTCAGAGATGGAAGTATTTCCTATGTTTGAGTGGAGTTAAGGTCTCTAGAGAAGTCAGACATTTATAGGATGCTTTGAAACTAAATTTTTGAATTTTTTATTTTGTTACTCTTTGAATATTGTCAAGTATTGAGATATACATCTGGATTTGTAATTGCTGATCTTTGTTTGTATACAGTCTATTGTTACTTCCCTTGCCACAGACCCAAATGTCTGGGATGCTGTTTTTAAAAATGAAGCCCTTCAGGAGTATCTGCTGTCTCAAAAGACAAGTAAGAGTAGCTTCTATTCCTTTATTAACCACATTTATCTTTTAATTCTTTTTTGTTTTCTTGTTGGCTGTCTCTGATTTACAAATTGTCTGAATCCAACCAAATGAGGTGCAGATGCGGAGTTACAGGACCTGGGATCTCTGAGGTTGTCTACTGTGTCATCTGTTGATGCCAGCCCAGAGGGTGGAAATGGGCCTATAGATTTATTGGAGAACATCAAGCAAGCAATGACTGAGATGGTGAACACTGTCTCTACTTTTGTTCAGCAAATTTTTGGGTTTTCACCAGCAGAGAACACTGCAGCTGCTGATGCAAATGCCCGATCATCCTTTCTGGGAGCTTCTTTCATGGCATTGGCAGTGGTGGTCATCATGGTGGTGGTGCTAAAGAGAGTTTAGGGTCCTCTCTTCTTCGAAGCCATTCTGTAAATTTGTCGAGATCACTGACTTAAACTTTATTTCCTGTTTGGGTTACTACTAGTATCTACACTGAAACTTATGGCTATTTAATGCTTGGATTTGTTTACAGCAATAAAGTAAGTAGTATTTATTGTATTTGGATAATTCATTTCAATTTTCACCCACTTTATTGATGTGGTGGCTTATGGCTGTCTCCGGACAGTTTTTGTTGCCTCAAATGCTATTTTAGCGTCTGAGTGATTGAAACTGAATGTTCTTCAATTTCACTTAGTTCCTATTTTGAGGTATGATTCTTAACTTAGAAGCACAATAGGTCTTGGTGATCTTTCATTTTTTGTTGGCATCAGATTTAACTTTAAATGGCCAATATTGATTGCATGGATTGTTAGTGGTAACGACCATTCTCTTTGTCCATGTTGTGATTCTACTGGACATCTTGCATTGTGTTTGGTCAGTTCATATGGATTGTTCACCGAGGAGGTTAGTGAAATTGGTGAAACATCCCCATGTTTCTTGCTGCTTGTCTCGCTTCAATCTGCTTGCAACAGCTTTATGTCACTGTTATTTGTTTATTGAAATGTTAGGATAATGATGATGACCTCAGATTTGCCTTGTTAATGTGACGAAATCTTGGTTGCTAGCGTAGGAAGTTTCAGTCATGGATACTTTTGTTTACAGGAACTTATGTTAGGAGGAGTTTAATTGGATACCAAGTTTGCGTGATAGGGGCCAAGCTGAGTTTAAATAATATTAAGCTGTTCTTGTTCTGGCAGTTGGTCTCGACTTGGAGGATTGATGACCGAAGGGTTTAATTGTGGATTGAAACTGTTTGAGTAGGCACTAGGATTTATTTTTTTAACAATAGTGATCTCCCTATATGAGTAGTTGTGTTACATTACTTGCTTACCTTGTGAACCATAGATAGTTTGTGAAAATGCAATGCCGATAAATGTTGGTACTGTCCTGGTCTTGCGTATTCAATCAAAATTTCCTGTCTTAGACAAGAAAGGCAATAAATTGCTGAATTTGTGACACTAGTCGTGCACTAATTTTTAGTTATTTCATCAACTATCTGTATTATGGGTCCAAAGAATCAAAATCATTTACTATAAACAGCCACTTTTGAAACAAATGCAACTGACACCGGTACATATAATCTGAATCTACAATATTGAGCAGCATGAATTTACCAAGAGGCTCTCAAATGTATCCATACCATACAGAAGACCAAACAAATGCATCCTGGCATCGGTCATCATCACCCACAAAGCACACACTTGCATTTTTTGATTCTCCCAAATAATCAGGCACAAATTCATGTGTCTTTCAAGAAATTTTAGCTGCAAATCGTACTGCCAAGAATGAGAGCAAATGAGTTTGTGCATGGTAACTACTAATGGGTGTTGCTCCAAAAGCTTCTCAAGTTCCAACTTTTGATACCAGAAATAAAATCAGTGGCTAAAAAAGAGTTAAAGTCATCCACGGTGTTTGACTCACTGTCTCTTCTAACAATGACTTCAAAGATACTAGAATGGAATATCTACTGCAATTGTAAAAGACTAGGTGTTATTGTTACCTAGCTAGCAGCAGTTTAGAATCAACCTCTTCTACTCACAGCTTGCGGACTGAAGCTAATAGGGAAAAAGGAAAAGAAAAGAAAAAAGTTGCAAGAATCGGTATCTGGGTTCAATTCTTAGGCAATCGCAAAACATAGCAAGTAACAATGGTGTGGGATGGTTGTATTAGAACGCCATAACCTCTATCAATTAGGTGAACCTCATGACCACGATTATATAAATGCACAAATGTGGGATATCTGCTGCTACATGGTGATAAAGGACCTACCACTGTGATTCCAATTAACAAAATCGTTGCTGCTAGAACAGAAACAGCAGGAAAAAAGAGTTTCATTAATCTGATGTATGATATCTTATTTTATTTCTTCTTCGAATTTGTTTTCTTTTTCCCTATATTTTATACATGCTGATTTTTTTTTGTTTTGTTTTTGCGTGGTACATCATGTGCATAATGAGTGATTTTGTGAATTATCAAAGCTGGCTTTGTAGATCATTGGTTAATCTGAGTGTACTTTTGAACCATTCAGCAGAAGCTTTTGGTATTCTTGTAAGATTATTTTTGTAATCCACATAATAAAGTCCAAATCTGACAGTATAGCCTGAATTCCACTCCCAGTTGTCTAAAACAGACCAAACGAAATAGCCTCGAATATCGCACTTATCTTGCCTGTATCGATTGATAGAGTTCTCTGGTTAGAAAGCTGAAATGTTTTGATGCATGCAATTCTGTAGAGTGGCTGTTGCCATTACCTTATAGCTGCAGACAGGTTTGACAGATAGTCCCTATGATACTCTATCCTCTTGTCATCCTGTAATGCCTTGTTAAATGGCGTAAAGGGTTGATTCGGTTCGTCTATACCTGAAATTTGCAAAAATAGATTATGAATCTGTAACATCAAACCTCAGTATTTCGACATCAAGAACCTGAGAACCACTTACCGTTTTCTGTTATAATCACTGGTGGATTCCTATACTTATCTTTCACATAGTTGACCAGTTTACGAATGCCCCAGGGGACAATGTGTAGCCAACGTGAAGCAGCCTGGAGGAGGAAGTACTTTGTGAGGTGACTTTAATTTGAAATCAATAACAAAATCCTATGGCCTTGTAAGTGGTTGGAACATACTCGTTCTCCAATAGCTACTCCGCGTCGATAAGCTATGATTAAGAAAGGTTCAAAGAGTTTATCAGTTCATTATTCAACTGGTTGTGCAATTTTTTTTTATTTAAATGTTAAAGATTATGTCCTGGTATTATACCTGTGGTAATTACAGCGGTATCAGATGAAGCATCCTGCAATATTAGTTTCCGAATCCGAGTCCTGTCATTACGAGCATACAGTGTCGTATAATGATTAAGGCCAATGAAATCCAAACATCCAATTAAGAATTTCGACATATCTGGAGTGATCTCAGGTAATCTTTCACCCACGAGCTCTTTCATTGAAAGAGGATATTTGCCAAAGAAGAGTGGATCAAGGAACCTAATACATTAATCTTCAGTGGGTTAAACATGTTCATGATTTGTGCTTATGGAATTTGATTTCGTCTGATAAACATATTTACCATCCAATTGCAAAATCCATTGCTCGATGTGCTGCATCTTTATCTTCATCAGCATCACATATTGGTTCGTACCACTTGGAATCTAATGCTATTCCAATCTGTCCTCCTTGTCTAGCCTGCAAGAACCAACAATTTGGCAAATAGAAGTCCATTTTTTCAAATCATCACTTTTGTTGATAGGAGAATCAAGATATTTTTCGCGGCCAAAGATTATGCTTCAGGAATACCATGAAATTCAAATGGTAAGTGCGGTAAGCTGCAGCATGTGACAAGAGGATGTTATGAGCTACAATATAAGGCTCAACTGATGAATTTCCTGTCTTACAAAGAAGATGACCAAGAATAGAACACCTTCCAGGAGCTTGAATTCCCGTGTCGTAACCTTGGATGGAGAAACCATGAGGTTCATTGAAAGTAATCCAGTGCTTGACTCTGTCTCCAAAAGCTTGGAAGCAAGTGAAAGCATAATGTTCAAAATCTTTTCTGCAAGTAAACAATAAAAGCCTGACTACATTATCAGGAAAAACAGGATTTTTATGTCATATTCAGGAATCCTGTTAACGTTCTTACACTATTTGCTTGCTCAACCATCCTTCATATTTATCTTCAAGCATCTGCGGAAGATCCCAATGATACAGAGTTACATAAGGCTGGATTCCTGATTGAAAACAACAGCTATAGCTTCAATCAATACTCTTTTACTTTTAACATGAATCAAATTCAAAAAACGATTTTTTCCGGCGAGCAACCTTTTTCTAGTAAGGAATCTATGAGGCTATTGTAGTATTCTATTCCTTCTGAATTGGGTTCCCCTGTTCCATCTGTCAAGGATAAATTCTGAAACAGTTAGCTATAGTTTAATAACCAAGAAAAATGTCGAGCAAAAAAGAATTTTCAGGACTTGATTTGTCGCAACTTACTTGGAAAAATTCTTGGCCAAGATATCGAGAATCTATAGGCATCCATTCCCAAATCCTTCATCAAATCTATATCATCCTGTGGTAAAAAAATTTTGTTTTCGATTTCCAGCACAGTTAACTTATTAATAGTAATTTTTTTCCTAAAAAAAAAAAATAGTAATGAAGCTAATGTTTTATAGATTAATCAATCATTTTCTTTTTTTTCACTTGATGTTTCGGATATTCATTTTTCATTTGATGTCTCGGATATTCAACAGTATGGACTTTGATTATTCTATAATTGAACTGGATATATTGTATAAGTGCGACCGATACTTATTTAAAGAAATACAAATTCCTCATCATCTGGACATCAAATATTGGTGATTAATCATATTCTGACTCTACGCAAATTGTCTTCTTATTTTTTTTTTCTTTTTAAGTTGGTGACACATCATCCTCATCTCAATATCTCCTACTATATAAAATACACATAATCCAAGTAATGATTTATCAATGATTCTTATCCAATTGTATTCTATCTTAAAAGTCTGCCCACATATTAATATATTTATTTCGTACATTTTTTTAATGAACACATTTTTATCTAATTATCTTTTTTTTTTTTTTTTAAAGCAATGTCCTTCTTTGCTTCAGTACTTAAACTTCTAGCAATAATATAATAGAAGCAATTATTTTAAGAAAATCAATAACTATCTCGGGATATATGTATATAACGAAAGTGCAGAAAAATATTAAAAAGGACTAGTAAACTTAAAATTAACAGAATAAGAATTTTCAAAGTAAAGCAAAATATCAAATTCAAATTCAATAAAACTGTGAGTTTTATTGTATACTCAAAGAAACTTGGTGCCATTTCCTCTGATTTAGACATGCAAGAAAATTGCCTACCATTTCGACCAAGGAATATATATAAAGAAGTTTCCTTCTTCTTGAGAAAAGAATTAGCAGAATTCAAAAAAAAAAAAAAAAAAAAAAAAAGCACTTTGCCTCCTAATGGGTCTACTGGCTCCGGCTAGATTTTGATTAGTGGGAGCTCTTGTGGTTATCGGATATATGTTAATATATAAGAGTTTTTACCTTAAACCTATGATACTGATCAACAGCTGTATCTGCATTACTGAAGTCCAATATTCTCCCTGTCCATAAACATATATTTACAAGTTGTTTGGAACAAATTATTTTTTACAAAATTCAACACTTATGTATTATTAATTACCAGGTTTCCTTGTAAAAGTATCCCAAATGCTAACTCCTTTATTTCCTTCATTTACAGCACCTTCAAACTGTTATATTGATATATATGAACAACCTTCAATTACTTATATATATATATATATATATCCAAATATAACAGAAAAAAAAAAATCATGTATAACAATAAAACAAAAGTAATTAATTAACAACACACCTGATAAGCTGAAGAGGCAGTTCCAAAGGTAAAACCTTCAGGAAAATGAGCTCTGGAAATGGATTCAGAGTGTACAAAAAGAAGGGTAATCAAGAAAAAGACCAGAATAATTGTTGTTAATACTGACATGGATGATATTAAATGTTAGATGGGTAGTTGTTGATTTTTGTTTACATATAAATAGAAGAGAAGAAGAAGAGATGAGATGTTAGTTACTTAGTTGTAAAGGTGAAGATTTGGAATATATGTTGTTGTTGAAGAAGAAGAAATCAATAATGGAGGAAAAGAGAGACATCTGGTTTTCTCTTGTACAAGAATGTGTACACTTTGATAGGTTGGGTGGCTATGAGAGGTTGGCTTATATACTGTCCCTGCGACCTTTATGTGCACGTTATCTATGTATTTTTTTTATGTCCAACTTCTGTTCAACTCTTCAGCTATTTGTCTGCCTCTTCAACCTTACTTTGTATATAAACCTTAATTTCTGAATTTTTTTTATTTACGTGAGATGAACAATAATAATAATATTAAACTTAATACTCCCTCCGTTCCACTTTAACTGTCATATTTTAAAATTTCACTTGGATTAAGAAAATGTTATTTGAACATAAATATAAGTGAATCGGACTAAATTACCCCTATATTGATAAACTCAAAATTTATTTCACACTTAAATTTTACGTTACTCTAAGAAAATTATAATGACTCATCCACTTTTAATCCATATTTCTTTTGAAAGGAAATGGAACTATCAATAAATCATCAAATCTGAACGCAGAACATCAGCAATAAAGTTTGGGGGATGTTTCACTCGGAACTTAGGACCTGACAAGGAATCACTAGCTCTAGCTAAGAGATGAGCTACGCGATTCGCAGATCGCTGAACAAAACACAAAGAAACATTTGTTAAATCAGACAAAAGCTTATGAAAATCAGAGATAATATGACCAAAAGGAGAGACATCGTCATCAGCTTGCAGAAGAGCTTGACAAACAATCAGCGAGTATGTTTCAATGAAGACCGAAGACCAGTTGTTGCGCTTAACCCAGCTCAGCGCCTCCCGTACACCAATCGCCTCAGCAACCCGAACTTCAAGACAACCCACATAAAGGATAGACTTAGCAGCAATGAAAGAACCCAGCTCATCACGTAAAACCAGTCCCAAACTCGAACTATTCAAAGAAGCAAATAGAGCAGTGTCTACATTAATTTTACGAGATCCAAGAGGAGGTGGAGACTAAAAAACAGAAGCCATCTCTTGAACTTGGGCAGAGGAAGATGAAAAATTAGAAGCCTGGGAGTATTTTTGCTGTGCTTTACTCCATTGAAATAACTGAGAAGTAGTAAAGTTAACAACTTGATTAGGAGTGAAAATTTTACCATTCAATACTGCATCGTTTCGAGCACGCCAAATCGCCCAAGCAATCATCAAAATCATTGACACATCCTCCTTGTTTAGATTGGCAATTGAATCAGTCAACCAATCAGCAAAAGAAGTGAAGACATCAGATGAACAGATTAGCCCAGATAAACGCCAACAAGCCAAGGTAAAAGGACAAAGAACAAGCACATGAAGGATACTTTCAGGGCATCTACGAAAAAGTTGACAAAGGGGGCTAACGTCAATATTCCTTCGGACTAATAAATCAACAGAAGGAAGACAAGAAACAACAGCACGCCAAACCATCTGTTTAACTTTTGAGGGAACAGAACCATGCCAAATTTTACGCCAAAAGGAAACACTTGAACCAGAAATATCAACATCACCCGCCCTCAGACGATAACAACTACGAACTGTGAAAGCACCTTTAGGATCAAACCTCCAGAAGAAAGAATCAGAATCAGACCGAATGCTTAAAGGAACTTGCCGAATCAATGTTTGATCTGAATGATTAAATAAATCAGCAACAATATCCATATCCCATCTTCAAACACCAGGAACCATAAGCTGATCAACTGTAGCATCATGAAGCTCCACTGGGGCAGGAGAACTTATAACCGCCTGAGAACCAAGCAACCAAGGATCACCCCAAATCTTCACAGAGCTACCAGACCCAACCCGAACACGACATCCTTCACGAATTAAATTTTGAGTAGCTAGAATGCTTCTCCAGACGTAACTTGGATTATGACCAAGATTAGCTTCAAGAAAGGACTTGGGGAAATATCTAGCCTTAAATAATCTGGACATAAGCGAAGAAGGGTTGAAGATAAATTTCCAAGCTTGTTTACCCAAAAGAGCCAAGTTAAAATCATGAAATTTACGAAATCCCATGCCTCCAACAAATTTTGGCAAACAGAGACGATCCCAACACTGCCAAATGATTCCTTTGGATGATCTATTACCACTTCCCCACCAAAAAGAATTAATCATCTTCTCAATATCCGAACAAATCCTAAGAGGGAGAAGAAAAACGCTCATAGCGTAATTAGGAGCAGCTTGAAGCACTGACTTTATAAGAACTTCTTTACCCCCTTTAGATAAAAACTTCTTATGCCATCCATGAAGACGATGCCATATTTTGTCCTTAACAAAAGAGAATACTGCCTTTTTGTTTCTCCTTAGAACTACAAATTTGTCATTAATAAATATTGAAAAAAAAAATACTTCTACTCTCGAGAAGACTTATTCTTGGTAGACTAAAAATACTTTGAAAATATTGAAGAATTAAACAAGTATAATAAATGTTACTAAGGATAAAATAGGAAAACAAAAGATAATATTTTCTTGGATATACAAAAATGACAGATAAATGAAATTTTTTTTTTCAAAATATGACAGTTAAAATGGAACGGATGGAGTATTTAATTTCATAGTTTCTGTATATTTTTAAGTCCAAGAATTATGTCAACTGTTAGAAATAAATATTAAACAAATTAAATGAAAAAGAAACAATATGTTTGCAAGTCGTGCATGTTTGAATTAAAATGTTAATTTTTAAATATAATTTGGAATTTTATAAAATATTTATTCCTGCAAAAGTGAAATTGAATTATTAAAATTTATTTTAATATATATATAATATGTGTTTTAAATATAAAATCTATAAATTAATTTTAGAATATAGTTTTTTTTTCATGTTATCATAATGTGTACATTTATTTGTGTAAAAAATAAATTTAAAAATTAGTGAGAAATCTCAATCTCTTAACTCAAAAATTCAGATATTAAATCAATTTTTTTCATTGAATTATCCTAAAAATTTCATTTTAATTGAAATTTGATTATTCATTAGTGAGAAATTTTCCGTTTAGCATTTAAATTTTTTATTTTGACATAATAGGTTATAAAAGAAAAAAAAAAGTTAATCCTTGGTGAGATTTGAATCATTGTACGTCATTGTGTATATTCTCAAATAGTCTTATATACAATTAAGAGTAATGATACGTGTCGCGAACTGCTGCACGATAAATTTTAAATTTTTTTGTAAAATTGTGGCCCATGACGGTACCACAATTAAGTATATGTCATTAGTTGGATTGATAATCTATTGAACTGTTTGCTCTTCCTCAAAACAACCAAGTACTAACAAATCACAATTGTTTGCTGCTAGTTATGACTAGTAATTAAGCAGCATTACCTCATATTAATGTCCCCTTTTTGCTTCTTCTTCCTTCTGGTGGCAGCAGCAGCAGCAAATTTTTTGCCATCACATATGGATGCATGAGATGAAAATTTAAATAATACAAATTCTATTAAAAGTTACCCTATATTTGTCATTAATTATTGAGAGAAATATACTAAAATTCACATCAAATATTATTTTCATTATATACTTCATTATTATTAGGTACATTTAGAATATTATATCTTATTATTAGATGTATGTCCCATATTTTTAATATTTTATATTTAATTAATAAATGCATAATACATATGTTATAAATATAATACACTTAAAAATAATATTTTTTTAGAAAAATGCACAACTTACATGTATATTCCTATTTGTAATTATAATAAAAAGGCCTATTGGTATATAAAATTACAACCTTTTTTGACCTTTTAAATATTTATACCAAACTTTAGAACTTGGTAAACTAATATAATTTGATATATTATTTGCAATTTTAGCATAATTTAACATATTATTTATAATTTTAGTACAATTGTGATTTGGTTATGAATTAAAAATTAAATTACATATATGACAATTGAGATGAATTAATTAACATCTATTGTAGTCTCACATTCATATTAAGGCTTAAATTAGGTAAAAAAAAGAGATGAATATAGTTTTTACAAATTAAATAAAATTTTCATTTCCATTTTATATTTTTTAAAATTAGTGAGATTGAAGTCTAACTACCAATTATAATTAGTATTTAGATGATGTGGATGTGAAATTCACAAAAATAAAGATTAATTACTTCACTTGAGATGTCATATATTGATCAAATTAAAATTATGATAAAATTGTATATAATTTATTAAATTGGATTAATTTCTTCAAATTTTAAAATTTGATATAAATTTATAAAAATTTAAAAGGTTGTAATTTTTTTAGTCCAATATACCTAATATAAATCATAGCAATTAATTATGAATTTTATGTTTTAAATACATTAATTGGAGCAAGGAAACGAGGCCCTATGAATTGGTGGTCCATAGGGGTGGGCAAATGTCGGTTCAGTTCATAAATATGTAAAACCGAAATGAATAATATTTGGTTCGGTTTATGTAAAAAAATTTTAAAAACCGAACCGAAATATTTCGGTTCGGTTTAAACTTTTGGTTTGGACTTTAAATGGGCTTTTTCATATATGACATGAAAAATCATAATAATTATTGTAAACTAAATTTATCAAAAAAATTTCAAAAAATTAAAAAATAAATTACAGTAATTTTCATATATAACAAAAATAATCAATATAATTATGATAAATTAAATTTATCAAAAAATT
>CATIWK010178829.1:0-12874 GCA_949634005.1 Mallotus japonicus
TTTTTTTTTCAAAATAAATGATTTATTAGAGTTAATTATGTATTTAATTGGTTGGATTCAGACAGGCATGCCACTTCTTATTTTCATTTCATTCAAAGTATTATTTTTACACATTGTTTAATGGTTTTTGTTTAATCAAAGATTGGTTTCATCGACTTTGTTAAATTATATATTTAATCTAACATAAAGTATTGATTAGTCGGATAAACTTGATGCTTAAACATTTATCCAAAACTAATTAGGGTCATATAACATAAAGTTTGACCTTTTATAAACATTTATCCAAATCTAAATTTTTGCATGTAATTAAAGCTTTTACAAAAAAATTTTGGCTTGAAAAATTATTTGACTTTCGTGCATAAATTTTCATTGATTAAAGTTTTATTTGTTTGCAGAAAATATTTTTCAGCTTATTCTTCAGTGTTTGAATTACTAAAGAAAATAAGTTAAAGTAAAATAAATTATTAGTTAAAGAAAAATAACTTCAAAATAAGGAAAAATGATTTTCCATTACAAGAATTGGAAATCATTTTCTAATACTTTTTTCAATTTTTTAATGTCTTCTCTCCTCATTTATTATCATCTCGCCTCATTTATTGTCATTTTTTTTTTCAATGCATTCTCTCCTCATTTATTGTGTTCTAGTATTGCAATGTGGACCAAGGTCTATACACGTGTGAAGCAAAAAGGAAAAGCGGTGCCTTTTTTTCACCTGCTGTTTAATGAAAGATTGTAATGGTGATAAAAAGCGGAGAAAGAAAGGAAAGAAAATGAGGGAGCCACCAGGATCACCAGAATCAACAAGGACATCATCATCCTCGTTAATGGAAGATCTCTGGTGTTTGCTTAGAATTAGAGTGAAACTGTTCGTGATATAACCAAATCCATGAGCAGTGAAGAACACCATTGTCAAGTGACCTATCCAGATATGGTATTTGATGCTGCTCTCAGATGTCAACCAAAACAATGGCAGCACCGATGACCCACGTACTACCGGAAAGAACAGAAACGTCAAACACATGTTCCCAACCAAGCTTAAAATTAAGGAAATGCTTTCCCATTTTGCTTCCCATCTGCAAAAGTTACATTGACTTTCAATTTTTTTATTTTTTGTTTTTGGTACACATTCCTATTGTTGTACAACAGTGTTAATATTTCTTACACTTTCTCATTTCTAATTGCAGCGATACTAGAGAAGCTCATGTGTACATGAGCTGATAGAGACCAAACTAACACCCTATGCTTTTGTGAATATATTATTTTTTGGAAAAACTTTTGGGAATATATTATTAAAGTAGATTGCCATAAAAAAAAAAAACCAGGCAAAGCACGTAGCCACAAGCCATATATAAACATCATTCTGCCAAAAGCATAGAATTGCAATGAAACTCTAAATAAATATTAATGAATTTATATATACAAACTAATGAACCTATAGGTAAATACTAATGAACTTATAAATACTTACATACATTATTTAAGTAATGAATTTACATATTTTATCTAATGAATCTATACAAATTAAGTAATGAACATGCATTATTTAATATTGATCCTTATTTATATTTCTGTTTGATATTAATTATTTCTATTTAATATCAATATTAATTTTTATATTATTAATATTAATTTTTATTTAATATCAATATAATATTAATATATTAATATTAATTTTTATTTAATGTCAATATAATATTAATATATTAATATTAATTTTTATTTAATATTAATATATTAAAAGCAATGAAACTCTAAACAAATATTAATGAATCTATATAAATAAACTAATGAACCTATAAGTAAATACTAATGAACTTATAGATAAATACTAACATGCATTATTTAAGTAATGAATTTACATGTTTTATCTAATGAATCTATACAAGTTAAGTAATGAACATGCATTATTTAATATTGATCTTTATTTGTATTTCTATTTAATATTAATTATTTCTATTTAATATCGATCAATATTAATTTTTTATTTAATATCAATATAATATTAATATATTAATATTAATTTTTATTTAATATTAATATATTAAATTAATAATATTAATTAATAATCTATTTAATATTAATATATTTATATTAATTTTTATACTAATAAACCTATAGGTAAATATTAATGAACTTATAGTTCATTCTTAATGAACCTGCATTATTTACCTACATATTTTATCTAATAGACCTAAACTAGTTAAGTAATGAATTTGAAGTATAAATATGATTAGTCTATACTATTTATGTAATGAACGTGCATTATTTAATATTAATTTTTATTTACTATTAATATATTAAAATAATAATATTAAATTAATATTATTTTAGTTACCTGCTACTTTTCTTTAAAAAAAAAAGTTACCTGCTACTTTTGCTTTGGAAAGACCAAGGCCGATAGAAGAATAGGCGAAAGACATAAGCAAAGAACTAAGAAGAACTGAGAGCCACGTAAAGCTTACGAAAATTTGGTATTCCACACGTGTTATGGTCCCGTGTTCATATTATAATATGGATAGGGATCCATGATATAACAACCTAGTGTTGCAGCTAAACATTAAAAAAATATTATTTTAAAAAATAAATTTTTCAAAAAAATATTGTCCAAAGATAAATAATCAAATAGTTTTAATAAATTAAAAAAATACAAATTTATTAAATATAAAAATAAAATATAAAAGTGAAAATTTAAAAAATTATCATAATAATGTTATTTAATTATTTTTTATTAAGATTACATATATGTTTTTAATATGCATAAAAAAATGGTTGAAAGGTTACAATTTTTTTATATTAAATGGAAAAGGAAAAAAATATTTCGTAGAAAGAACAAATGATTAAATTTTATAAAATATATACAAAATACATAAATAAAATGTTTGTTTTAAATTAGTGTTTGTTTTAAGTATGACTTTTATATTTTATTCATCAGAAAAGTATAAATTTATCTTTTTTTAAACCGTCCCAAATCATAAATTTTTTTGAAAAAATAATTAACTACCAATTTTCTAATAAATTTTTATTTAATATATTTTTGTTCATTTTTCAACTAATTTTAATAAATAAAATGAATTATTATTATTAAAAAGAAAAATTATAACTTAACTAAATTAATTCTTATATTTTTTTAAAATTTCCATTAAGGTAAAAATACACCTATAATTTTAAGAGGATATGAGATAATTATTATGTAGCCACACAAGTAAAAAAAAAAAATTACAAAGAACTTTTGAACATTTATCATATAATATTATTACACATACAATAAATTCCTCAAATAAATTTCCAAAAAAATTAAATTCCTCAAATACAAAGCAAAGCAACGCAAACCCAAACCCAACTGCAACCCCAACCCAAACAGAATACAACGCAACGCACCACACCACAGCACAACAGAGCACCATCTCCTCCATCACCACCACACCTTCGCACACACATATATATACATATACATGTATATTTTTATTTTTATTCTCCACTTTCCTCTGTAAAACCCTAATTTTCAATTTCTCTCTTTTTTTTTTAAATTTAATTTCATTTCTCCCTCTTTACTCTGCTCTTCGATTTTTTTTTTGGGGTTTGTCTCTTTGCAAGTTCACGAATCGGTTCATCACTTAATCTCTGTTAACAATCTGTTATCCAATTACAAAGATCTATCTTCGATTGAAGATTTTTGTTTCCGTTTGATTCTTTTTTTCGAAATTTCTGTTAGGGTTTGATAGAAAATTTTTTTTCTTCATTTGGTCACCGGGTCAGGCTGGCGGGTATTCGGGTCTAGTAAATGTCGGATCCGCCGAGTATCCGTCTATTACTACTGTCGATTGTTGTTTCGGAAGAAGAGGAGTTGATAGAGTTACAGTGTGGTGAGGTTATAAAAGAGTGAAAAAAGCATGCTGAGCGTGCTGCGTGTGCACCTGCCCTCGGATATTCCCATTGTTGGTTGTGAGTTAACGCCGTACGTCCTTTTACGGCGACCGGATAAGAACGTCACCACCGACGATGTGCCGGAGTCGGCCCCACTTGACGGTCATTTCTTGAGATATAAATGGTAAGTCTTAGGGTTTTTCTTGAGTTTCTTTTTCTTTTTTTTTTTTCTAAATTAGGGTTTCTACTATTTAATTTAATCTTGAAACAAGAAGATTTAAGTGTGATTTTTGTCGAAAAGCCCTATAGATTTTAGTAGTTTAGTGTTAATAATTACGTGTTGACTACACGACTAGTAGTAACTAAGGCCATAAGTCTTTCCCTAAACAGGTTCTTGCGGTAGCAATTCAATTTTCTTAGGATGCCTCAATGAAGTGGGTATTGCATACCAATTTTTAGAATTGTAACTCTTGTGGAAGTTAATGCCGGACTTGCCAAGATCATAGGATAGGTTTTACATTTTCATGGTTACTCATCATAAAATGGCTTCTAGATTGAAGAGAAACTTGTTTTTTTCCTTATGTTGACAGCATAATTTTTTTTTTTTGTCAAAAGCCCTGTAGATTTTATAGAATTTAATATTTTGGTCTTAGTAAATACGGGTTGACCACGTTACTAGTATGGGAAACTGTACCTAAGGTCATAAGTCTTTGCCTAAACAGGTTGTAGTCTTAGCTATTTGAATTTTTTTTTTCAAGTATTAATTTGGTATGTTATTATGAATAGTAGCTTATATGGGAATAGGAGCATATATATGCCTCAATGAACTGGCATGGTTAATTATCCCCTACCAACTTTCATAACTGTAACTGTTGCGAACATATTGCATAACATGTTGACATCTAAGAAAAGTAGATCTCAAGGATATGGATGATGCCCCAAGATGATCGGAATGTTTTACATTTTTATGCTTACCGCATCATGAAATGGCTTCTAGATTAAAGAGAAACTTTTTGCTTTATTTTCACAAAATGTTGTATCCTTGTTTTGTTAACCCCCTTACGTTGACAGTGTAAAGTGGCCTCGTGTAACTTATGTTGAAAGTAAATAGCAAAATTAAAATGTTTTTGTATTATGTTGAGTTGATTTTGGTATGGAAATGGAGGGCATAGGTAGTGAGTGGTTCCTTTTCCTATACTTTGGCCACTGTAAACATGGTCTAAGCTTGCATCTGGCCTTGTCATTGGGTGTTTGAAGCCTTAGTTTTTACTAGCTAAGAGTGCTATGAGTGGTAATGCTCTGTATGTTGTGCGTGCAAAGGGATGGTTGTTTTCAACATGTATTGTGGTTACATTCCTCAGCCACCATATGATTAGGGAGGAAAAGTGGATGCAGTTGGTTTGATAGGCAATTAATCTTATGTACTTAATTTTAAGTGTCTAAAATTTGGAATAGATGATTAATTAGATAAGTGCAGAGATTTTTGTTGTCATCTTAAATTTTTTTTATTTAATTGCTTGATTATCCTTGAAAGGAAACAACTTGCTGAATCTGAATGGATTTTGATTATAAGCTTCACATAATGCAGTAAAAAGACAAATGATGCATAAATTTCTCATTCATATATCAATCTCTGAACTGGATGCTTGAATCATAATAAATTAGAAGAGTTTTCACCTTACTTTCTTCTGCATATTAAAGGAGCAGATTTCCACATTCTCAAGGCATATGTGAGCTGAAATCTAGCCTTAGGTTCAGAAAAGGGGTCTCAGTAGATAAAGAAAATTTCTGTCATTTTTTCATTTGATAGTCTTCCATTGGGGTGAGGGTTGTAGAGAACTGATTCAAAGAAAAGGGGTGTTTTGATATTCAACAACAGTGCTAGTATTGCCCTATGTTTTACTATGTTTTGGTGAGTATTCCTGTGGGAACTTTTCATGTGAAATATGATTGCTAGGTTGAGTATTCCTGTTGGAACTTTTCATGTGAGATATGATTGCTAGGTTGGAGTTCTTGTCTGGTTTTAGTGGAGTATTGCAAGCTGTAAGGATCTCTATGGGTTAAATTGTTTCATAGATCTGCATTTAATGCCCCTGCTGTTCTAGCAATGTATGTTAACATATTCTTGTGTTATAAAAGACGGATCTTGAAGATTGTGCAAAATAACGAGGTAGAGAGTACAAATTTCATGTGCTTAAGGTGGGAACAGGATTGAACTTGATCTAGTTGGTTTGATAAAGGATAGGAGCAACTCAGTTCAACTGATATCAGCTAAGCCTTAATCTCAAATTAATTGGGCCAGTTTTATGGATTCTCTTTTTCCATTCCCTCAAAACAATCATTATTAGTACTTGATTAGGACTGCTGAAAGTTGGTGCTCTCCTAACGGTATTTGGAATCTGGTTCAGGATGGTGGCCTAGTACTAAGGTTATGAAATTATTTTAATTGTGATAATTCAATGAGTTACATTCAACTTTGTACTATCTTAGCATAATTTTTGGATAAAATGTCATCTGTGTTTTGATCACATGATAGTTTGGATTTTAGCCTTTAGAAGGAAAACTTGCCATATGATATAATTGAGTGGCACAACAAGTTCATTGATTGTCTCATCATTTTGTTTTGTATTTTTTCTTCTCTGATTTGTATAATGTTGCATATGTTTTAATTGTTGAATGGTTTGAAACTTGGAATATGGTCAAGTTACATATATGGTATGTTGCCCTTCATTAATGGGCTTGTTTTGCAGGTATCGGATACAAAGTGATAGAAAAGTTGCTGTATGTAGTGTACATCCATCTGAGCAAGCCACATTGCAGTGCTTAGGTTGTGTTAAGGCTAAGATACCTGTTTCAAAAAGTTACCATTGCTCTCCTAAGTGTTTCTCTGATGCATGGCAGCATCACCGCGTTCTACATGATCGTGCTGCAAGTGCAGTAAATGAAAACGGAAATGAGGAGGAAGAGTTATTTGGGCGTTTCAATAGCACTGGCTCTGGAGTTCTTAATGCTAGTTTGTCTGGTTCTGCATCAACTACTAGCTTGACAAATGGTTCAGCACCTTTATATCCTGCAGCAGTTACACAAAGGAGTGGTGGTGAAACTTGGTTTGAAGTTGGACGTTCTAAAACATATACTCCATCAGCTGATGATATTGGCCATGTTCTCAAGTTTGAATGTGTTGTTGTAGATGCAGAAACTAAATTACCTGTGGGACATCCCAACACCATTCTCACTTCCCGTGTGATTCCTGCTCCCTCGCCAACTCCACGGCGCTTGATCCCTGTTGGTGGAATTGATGTGATGGGGCATTTAGATTCAGATGGACGAATTTCATCCTCGGGAACTTTTACAGTGCTTTCATACAACATTTTGTCTGATGTCTATGCAACAAGTGAGACATACAGTTATTGCCCATCATGGGCTCTTTCATGGCCATATCGCAGGCAGAATTTGCTACGGGAAATTGTTGGATATCGTGCGGACATAGTTTGTCTTCAGGAGGTAAAACACAAACGTATTATTTATGTAAGATGATAAATGGTGCATCCCCATGAAGTTATGAATATTCTGTGGATGAATTTATCTTTTGTTGTCATTCTAGTGAATGGAAGTTTACCACTGGAGAAGAAAATTGGGTCCTTCTTCCTCGACCTAATTTTGCTCCTACAAAATAGTCAAACATTGGGGGGTTGGGGGAAATCTGATTGGCTTATTCTCATCCAGGCAATGCATGAATCAAAACTAACACTATTATTCCTAAAAGGACTTAACTGACTTTTCATTGCGCTGAAATCAATGTATGAGACTGGTTGTTCAACGTTTCTGGTGAACTCTCAAATTTAATTGTCTAGGAATTGGGTAGAACTTGTTTATAGTTTCTTCTATCAAGTGTAGTATTTCCCTTTGCTGATGTCTTGATTTTGTTTCCTTGAAATATTCATTAGTGCATAAACATGAGCTGTATTTTCTTTTGTTTTGGGGTTCACAGACAGTAGTAGCATATTGCCTAGAATAGAAACAAATATGGAAATCATTTTATTCCAGTGTCCTTGTTTACTGTGTACAAAGATGCTATCACTGTAAAATAAATGGTGGAAACTAAATAGATGATGAAGATCTGTGCCTGTAAGTTGTGGCAATAGATTCTTGTATCATGGATTTTTAAATGTGATAACTAGGTTAGTACAGGTAGTCAGAGATTTTTTCTTTTCTGCTTTCAGGTTCAAAGTGATCACTATGAGGAATTTTTTGCCCCTGAGCTGGACAAACATGGTTATCAAGCTCTTTATAAGAGAAAAACTAATGAGGTTGTTCTAGGAATCCTCTTTTGCCATTGCCATTAACAATTATAAACTAGGTTGTGTTTTTCTAAACTGTGATGTAATTGCAGGTTTACAGTGGAAATTCCCCAACTATCGACGGTTGTGCAACATTTTTCCGCAGAGATAGGTTTTCACATGTCAAAAAATATGAGGTATGGATTTGTTTTCAATGTCGGGTATGCCCTTTTGTTTTGTTTGTTCAAATGTTAAGGTGGGCGTGCACTTGTGTGCAGGTTGAATTTAATAAAGCTGCTCAGTCTCTGACTGAAGCTGTAGTTCCAAGCGCTCAGAGAAAAACTGCTTTAAATCGTTTGGTAAAGGTAACTTTGTGGTTTACCTTGTAAAGGTCTTTGTGCTGCAGAAGGAAATTTATAAATGTGTATTTTCTTTATTAATCTTATGTCAACTCTCTTCTTTTTATAGGATAATGTTGCATTAATAGTGGTTTTGGAAGCAAAATTCAGTAATCAAGGAGCTGATAATCCTGGGAAGCGACAGCTTCTTTGTGTTGTAAGTTATCTTCTTGTGAATATAATGCTAGATCCTTTGTGCTTCCCTGTTACTCTTGTTTTGAACTTCAATGGTCAAATGCTCATATTTTACCTATGGAAAAGGTTAGCTTTTTACTGGGATACAGGGATTCTTTTTCACATTCCTTCCTCCACTATGTGACAGGCTACATATATTTTATAAAGGGTGTATCTTCTGTCATAATTTGTTAATAAGTTTGTACCTATTTGATTCTGGTCTGCTGTGGGTTTAATTTCATTTGAGGCTTTTAACATTCTGAATAAGTTTGTCTGATTTGAAGATAGTGAAAGTGTTCCTGAATAGTGAAAGTGTTAATGAATGCACAATTCTTTTTACATTTGATTCTCAACAATTTCTGAACTGAGTTGACATCTAAAGATGTTGCTCTAATTGTTGAATGACCGCTTTTTGTTGGTTTTTAAATACAGGCAAATACACATGTTAATGTTCACCAAGATTTAAAAGATGTCAAGCTTTGGCAGGTTCTCATCTTCTCTTAGCCTTGAGGTGTTAACTTATTAACTTCCACAGAAAGATGTTTATTGAGTTTGAGTTTCCTTGTCTGTGATTTAGGTCCTTACTCTTTTGAAAGGATTGGAGAAAATAGCTGCCAGTGCAGATATTCCAATGCTAGTATGTGGAGATTTCAATTCTGTCCCTGGAAGGTCTGCCTTCTATCCTTACATTGTTTTAGTGTGTATATGGACAATCATGTAATCGTAGACCTGTATCTTTGCTGCAGTGCTCCTCATTCACTTCTTGCTATGGGAAAAGTAGATCCACTGCATCCAGATTTAGTGATAGATCCTCTTGGAATCTTACGTCCTCATGGCAAGCTTACACATCAACTGCCACTGGTAAAGTATCTTTTGACACTAGCCAGTGTAAGATTTGTGTAGATATTTCCCTTTTCCAGATAATGGTACCTTTGAATTATTTGGTTAAATGCACACTGCTTATCAGAGGGAGGGGAATAGACAGAGTAAAGGGTGTCCTGGGTAGCAGACTGGTTGGGAGCTTATTTGTTTTGGTTTTTCTATGGATTCTACTTAATGACATGTTAACCGTTGCAGGTGAGTGCTTATTCATCCTTTGCAAGATTGGGTGTTGGTCTTGGTTTGGAACAGCAGAGGAGGAGAATGGATCCCACAACAAATGAGCCACTGTTTACAAACTGCACTAGAGATTTTATTGGCACCCTAGATTACATATTTTATACAGGTGAACTTTTTTCAGAAATACTTACGCTCTATAACATCTTTTCCCAGTTGCCCATGTCCTTGGAATTCTGATTTGAAATTTACTAGTAGAATGTCAGTTGCTGAGTAATTGAATCTTTTCTTCATATTCTCTCAGCCGACTCTTTGACAGTGGAGTCCTTGTTGGAACTCTTGGATGAGGAAAGTTTACGAAAAGACACAGCCCTTCCTTCTCCAGAGTGGTCGTCTGATCATATAGCACTTCTAGCTGAATTTCGGTGCAAGCCTAGACCGCGTCGTTGACAATCCTGGTAGGCCATTCTTCCTTCAATTTGTTATTTGTGCGATAAGAAATTCAAAGCTTTATTTGTTACAAGCTGGAGCATGTTTCTGGTATTCTTTATGCACCAGCAGTTTTGTCCAGACCAAGATTACTTTCAAATCTTTTATTTTCAGTCAATAAACAATGGACGGAATTTTAAGACTTTGATCAGTTTGAAGAAGGCATCGCAAGGAAGATCAGCAAAGATGTCTTTTAATACTCTGTTATTTTTAACAGTCATAAAACATCACTTAAATTTTAATCCAAATTTTTTTGTTTTGATCCAAGGGCAGAGAACTATGGTTCCCACCTTGGATCTCTAACCCCATCTCACAATCCCCAACCCCCCAAGATGCAGGCTAAGATGGGCATATTCCAAGGATATTTGCTTCACTGTTCCTATGTAAATTGACAGTATCATGTAATGGTGTAAAATTTTGGAGTTCTAAATTGCACATGAGAGATTGTGCAATTTTGGAAAAGATAATCACCTGAGTTTGGTTATTCTATGGTGGGGTTCTTGATTAACTTTGTAAACCTGCTTTGCAAGGTGTGTGACGAGGTATAGTTTTTGTTTTGAACCCACCCCACATGCAGATGAATCATTGAATTTGAAGTATTGAATGTCCAGCTTTCCATGAAGAGGCATTTTAACATTGAGAGTTCCTTTGACAGAAGACATGTTAAAAAGTTGTTAGCAGTCTCAAATAGGCCCCAAGAAATTAAAGAAAAGAAAAGAAAAGAAAAGAGAGGGAGCGATGCTCTTATGTAGTTTTGTCTTGTCATTGTATTTTATTTTAGAATGTTTCTATTGTGGCTTCTAATTTTATTGAGCAAGCTTCATATTTTGATTGCCCAATGCAGAAATGTGCTTTTGTTTTCTTGGCTGCTTGTGCTCCTATGAGATGGGATGAATGCACTAATTCATTTCAGATTTCCCCTTACCCAACCTTCTCTGTCATGTATCATGCATGTGGTGGTTTTGATGACTGAACACGCTTATCTTTGTTCCTCATGTAGCAGGTCTAGAGATGCACAAGACAATGACTTGAAGAAATTAAAGGATTTAGGTTAATTGGAAGATCATGGTCCATGTGGTATTTTCTCCAGGTATCTCATAGTGGGATCCTTGCTATGATCTTCTTTGTATCATGCCACCTTTGTCTCATAGAAAAGTTATGTTATGCCTTATTCAATCGTTTTTTTTTTTTTTTTCTTTTTACTGATAGAAATGCCCACCTGCTTAGTGTATGTCGTCATCATGTACTTTAAGCTCCCTGCATAGCAAAGTGGTTAGTGGCATGCTATTGAATGCCCACTAGTTTTGGGTTCAAAATGATCCTTTACTTACTCACTGTTCTTTTTCTTCTCATTTTCTTGCTGCCGAAAGGAATAAAATTTTCCAGTTGTTAGCCTCATGTTTATTACTGCTACAAACCCCATTAGCCAGAGTGTAATCTTTTGATGAATTGGTTCATGTACACAAGTAGGAAGATGTGGCTGTGGCCTATGATGCAAATCTGGATTTTTCCATTTTTTTTATTTTTTTTTAATTTGAAAATGAACTTTTATCCATGCAAAAGGCACGATTGATGCTAGAAACTGAGGTTGTGAAAGTGGAAATTGACGGTGACTTGCTTGTTCTATGATCTTGCAGGCAATTGCTTTTGCAATTGTATATAAGTAATTGTATATTTTATTAGTAAGAAATTTCTTGATAAATGTTAAGTTAATTCTGGGAGTAAAAAATCCATTGTAAAACCAAAAAAAATAAAAAATAAAGTTGCATTGGTGAGAACTTGTAGATTAACTATTAAACGTCACTTCGGTGCGGTGCCAAATGAATGGAGTGGAATAACATACGTTTAAATCTTTTTTTGTATCGTAACAAATGATTCATAAATAATTGACCCCCTAAATTTAAGGGCATAATTAATGACAATATAATGTCTTTCTTAACCCTGTCAAAAAAAAAAAAAAAAAACCTATCAAATGGATTTCTAAATAATTGACCCTGATTAATAGATATTTATATGGGATTGGAATATTACGTAGCTTTAGAATATTATATTACGTAGCTTTAGATTAAAATTAAAATTATTTATTTATTTATTTATTTTTTTTGAAAAGACAAACACACAAATTAAGAATACAGTACAATTCTAATTTAGTTCATCTACTCTATATATATCGATAAATAAACCACGGAAAAATGGTTTAGTAGTGCTTTATCGGATGATGGATATTGCAAGGTGATATCATAGATTCGATCTCCTATTTTCCCTTAACCTCCCAGTTGTTCCAAAAAAAAATGGTTTACTAAAAAAAAAATTTTAAAATTAGTTAATTTATACAATAACATGTTCCCATTTGGATTAAAATAAATTCATAACATCTCTATTGTATATCCCGAAAATGCTAAGGTCAATATGTAATTATGTTATCTTATGTTTGGCCAACTATAAATATCCCCCACAATGGAAATTCCATGACAAACATTGAGATGTTAGAAATGAAACAACATTGCTTCCTCCTTTGCCTTATTCTCTTGTTCATGGTGGCCTCCGGTCGCCTAGGAATGAATTATGATTTTATAATTGGAGGATTTAGTCCAATCAAGGACTTGAAAGATC
>CATIWK010178922.1:0-14977 GCA_949634005.1 Mallotus japonicus
AAAAATACTTGAAAAATAAAAGAGAGAAACACACAATAATTTAACATGAAAAACTCCAAAATGGAGAAAAACCATGGGTGTTGTCAAAAGACAACCAAGAGAAAAATATTTACTATGTGGAAAATTATTACAACCACACTACAAAATATTTAACTCTCACACATACCCAAAAAGCACAAGTACACCCAAGAGAATTTTCCTTGAATTCTCTACTAGTATAGATAATAGCTTTCAATGGTACACCAAATACAAGTGGTGACTGACACACTTAACTAAGGAAGCAAAGAGTTCAATTTATAACCTACTCCCTCTGTCACATCCGTACCCTAATTATAGGTACATTTGCATTCATATTGCATTGCATTTATATATATGTTGATAGAATTCAAATATTAGTGAGAGATGAGGACTCAATTGAAATAAAAATTGTCCTAGAGTGATAAATTGGAAGCTTTGGTGTTTATAGGTAGTTTAAGCATTTCATTAAGGGCTAAAGGGGGTATTTTACACTTAAATCTATCCTAAAATTGCCCTAGAATTTTCCTTAAGGTAGTGGCTTTGAGAATTTAGCCATTTGTGTTTAAGAAAAAGAGAGAAGAAAGCAATTTCCTTATAAAAGAAAGAGAGGTTAGAAAGAGTTTCTGAGTTTTGCAAATGGAGATGATTATTACAAGGTGATTTTGAAGATTAAAATCAATTTCAGGCCATTAATATTCATTCTCAAAGCTTTTGGTGATTGAATTGGTAAGTAATTTATGAGTTTTTATGGATTTGAGTTAGGTAATCAGCCATTTTCGGGTTCTACAGGTCTGGTTTGACAGTCTATTTTTTTAATCATAACTTGAGTTATAAAGCTACAAATTTAGTATTCTTTGATGATTTATAAACTTGAAAGAGTCCTATAAAACTTTTATTCTTTGAGTTTGACCTGATTCAGTCTGTAAGTTGGTCTGAAATTGAGAAACATTTTAATGCTCAGTCTGTTCGTGTATATGACCTGGTTATATTCAGATGTTTATATCTCGCACTATGGTTGTCCAATTGAAGCAAAATTTTTAAAAATGTAGTATACATATAAATCTAATTCTGATTTAAATTTTATCTTCAGATTCCATTCCTATAGGTCTGAGAAATTTTTCAAAGTTTAGCATGTAAACAGCCCTTTTAGAGTTAAAGGGGCATAATTGAGGAATTGAGTTATTTTTCATTTTTGTGCATATCATTTGGGGTTGCATGGTTAGATCACTATGTGAAATTTTTATATGGATGATTTATTAATAAAAATTTATGTTTTAGGTGCTGGGAAAGGCAAGGAAAGTGGTGGTGCAAATTGAGCAAATCAGTGATCAAGTTGTGTTTGGTTTGAAAGCTATTTTTGTGAGTGGATGTTCAAGCCCTTCTTACTCTTTTATAAAGCAATAAAATGAATATTTTGATGTTATTTTATGAGCCTGAAATGATGATTTAAATGTATGTTTAAATCATTTTATTTCTATGTGGTTAAGGTGTGTATATTTCAAGCTTTCAAAGAGTAATGCTTTGAGTTTGCAAGTTTTATGTGTTATTACAATATGCTTGGTTTTAATAAACTGATTTGAGATCATTTTGATCATTTGATGATTCAAATGAGTTGGTGATTAACCTGATTTCTTAACTTGGATTTTTGATTTTGAATGCTTATTAAACCATAAGTGTGATAGTGTTGTTTTGATTGATTATTTGGTCAAAATGGTATTTGATTTGTGTATTACCACCCTATATGAGTTGTTGGATGTGCTGAGATGATATATGCACATTTGAGATTGTGTTGGTTGTTATTGCGCAATAAACAACAGGGCACTTGATTGTAGGACGGTGAAGGAAGAAGGGCCGTGCCGTGCTAATGTAGTTGAAAGGTTAGCCTTCAAGTGTGCACATGTGAAATGCTATATAGATTATTGAAAAGCATTTGTTTTATTCACTTGAGCTTTGGATAAGTTCGAAGGCAATAATAGCCTTAAATATTTAAAGTGGATTATAAATTGATTTTAAATACTTTTAGTATGCTGATTTGAATTGTTTAATGTGTTTGATTTAACCAATTGATTTCTGCTTCGAATGTCTATTCATTGAGTATTTTTGTACTCATTTTACTCTGTTTTATAAATGTTTTTAGATATCCAGGCTTGATAGTGGGTGTTTGAGCTAAGAGAGTGTGTATAGAAGTTCAGATTAAGGTTGGCCAACATCCTTGTCAAAGAAGCCTTGTATTTTTATTTCATAACCTTGTTTTCTGATATATTGTAACTAAAACATCTCGAGGTTGAATAATGGTGGCTAAGTTTATGTGTAAATTAACTATTTGTAATCAGATTTTATATACTTTTAAATTTTGTTTTCTTAAGATTCTAGTACTCAAATATAAAATATTGATTTAGTTTAAAAGTGTATTTCTCCATATCACTTGGTTTCCTGTACACAGATCACTGTTCTTTACCATATCATATTGCAAAAGTTCTTATTTCCTAAATGATAACAAACTTTTTCCAAAATTTTATTTGCAATTCTATTAGTAATATAATTATAATTATAACATAATTTGACTAAGTTCAGTGGTTTACGGAATGGTTGGTTTTAAACGTCCATCTCGGGCTACGTGAGACGAGGTGTGACACCCTCCCTCCTTCCTTTTCTTCTTTCCAATGTGGGATAACCATCTTTTATTTTTTTTATCATATTTCATCAGTATGTATATATAACTTTGGTTTTTGATTCTCATCATAATCATATCATTTTATATGTTTTAGGTTTTATGATTAAATAATAATATATTTCATTATTTATATTATTATAGATATATATATATATATAGAGAGAGAGAGAGAGAGAGAAACTTGATGCCTGCATATTTTTAATTTATAATAAACTTTATCAGAAAAGCAAGCAATGACAAATGGATATCAAATATCAAGTTCATGAATATCTCTATGTTTTTTTTTTTTTGAAAGATGCATATCTCTATGTTTTGAAAAAAGGCATTTAACAACTCTAACTTCATTATATGCTCTAAACCAAGGCAGAAGAGTTCATATTTTCATATTTCTCTGTCAAGATTATATATATGACAAGAGGGTCTCCAATTATTATTATTATTGGGTGGCAAGGTTTGTGTGGTACTAGTGAGAACCAAACTATGGTAATTTGACTTTATTAATAGTTAGCAAAGTTGTCCCTTTCATCAAGAACATTGAGCCTTACAACAAATTATTAAAAAAACAAAAATAAAATAAAATAAAATAAAATAACAAAAATATACGAAAAAACACAGAATTATAGACTCACAAATGCAGACACATTAGATCAAGTTAAAATTGAATGGATCATTTGGAGTATTTTCACTGCTCTATGTATAGTATTCAGTCAAAGCATTTCAACTTGGAAAAAATTCACAAGTATCCATAAAAAATATGCTGAAAAGCTTAGGTTCCACACGTAGGATATGCTTTTTATATAGTGTTAGAAAAAATATATATGTAACATCCACTCAAATTTATGTTTTAATGTGACTTTTTAATTGCAATTTCACTTATAAAAATTGAAATCATGAAGAGAATCCCACAAAATAAAAATTGAAAAATAAAAGACAAGAATTTTGTATTTCTTTAATTATAATTGTTGAGTTTATGACATGAATTTTATGGAGAATTAAATAGTTTTTTTTGACACAGCTGTGTCAAATGCCTGACACAGTCATGTCTGATTACTGATTTTAAAAAGCTGTTGAAGCCTGTTCTAACACAGTCGTGTCATATGCTTGACACAGGTGTGCCTGGTTGCTGCATTCCGGATGGGGATCACATGATACAGTCGTGTCACTTGAGCAACACAGCTGTGTCACGGGCAATATTATTGGCCTCAATTAGGAAGCTATTTTTTCTCCTTATTTTAACTCCATTTTTACCCTATTTGTATAAATACCTATTTTAAGGGTTTGGCAAATATAAAGTTCTAATTGTTAGCTGCCCTATCACTCCTTTGTACGCTCTCTTTTACAACATAGTAAAATCCTCTCCTCTGCCCATGGTTTTTTCCCATCTTGGGGTTTTCCACGTAATTCTTGTGTGTCCTTCTCTACTTCTTTATTTTACCATTATTCTTTTATGTTTAAATTATTTTTTTGTGCACTCTAATCGCTACTGCTGTATAACAAACCGGTAGTAGAGATAAGATGCTATTGGGCCCTTTAGTTCTTAGTGCTTCTAATTTGAATAATGGCTTCAGTGAAGTATGACATTCCACTATTGGATCACAACACAAGATTTTCGCTATGGCAGGTAAAGATGTGCGATGTACTCACGCAGATGGATTTGGATGATGCTATTCTAAGGGTTGATAAAATGCCCGCCTTATGGACGAGTGAAGAAACGCAGCATAGAGATCGGAAAGCCTTGGCTCAAATACATTTGCATTTGTCTAATAATATATTGTAAGATGTATTGAAAGAGAAGACCACCGCTTCATTATGGATGAAGCTTGAGCAGTTGTGTATGAAGAAAACCCTTACCAGGAAGCAGCGTTTGTACTCTTATCGTATAACATAAGGTACGTCCCTTGAGGACCATTTGATTCTTTTTACGGAGATAGTTTCTAACCTAGAAAACATGGAGCTGAAAGTAGAGAATGAAGATTTGGCTCTAATTCTTCTTTGTTCACTACCCCCGTCTTATACGACTTTTGTTGATACTGTAGTCTCGATAAGATTTCTCTTGAAGAGGTGTATGATGCTTTATTTTCTAAGGAGAAAATTAAAAAGTTAGTGGTTAATCCTGAGACTCAGGTAGAGAGTCTTGTGGTTCATGGTAGGACGTTTGAGAGAGGCACTGGTGATGATAGAAAGGGTAGATCAAAGTCTAGGAACAGGACTTTAAAGTGTTACTACTGCAAGAAAAAGGGTCATGTCACGGTGGAGTGTTTGAAGTTGAAAAATAGAACTGAGAGAGGTGATCATAAAGGTAGTAAGGCCAGTGTTGTTGAAGATGTAGAAGATCTTGACAATCAAGGGGATCTTCTCATTATCACTGATAGTAAAGTCAATTCAACAACTGACTGTGTTTTGGATATAGCCTACACATTCCACATGACTCACAATCAGGAATGTTTTACAACCTATGAACCGAGAGATTTGGGGACTGTTTTGATGGGGAATAATGCTCTTTGTAAGATTTTCGGCATTAGTTCAGTCAGAATTAAGATGCATGATAGGATTATCAGGACACTTGAGGGTGTTCGGCATGTTCCTGACTTGGGTTAAAATCTTATTTTTGTTTCTACCTTTGATTGTGAAGGTTACAGTTACTCAGGTGGAGGTGGAGTGTTGAAGGTCACTAAGGGCTCTCTCGTTATGATGAAGGGGCGTTTAAGACATGCCAAGTTATACATCTTGGAGGTCAACAATTATAGGTGATACACCGGTCACTTCCTCTGAGTTGGATAATACTACACTTTGGCATTTGCCCCTTGTCCATATGAGTGAGAATGGCTTGGCGGAGTTGAGAAAAAGAGGATTGATTGATGGTCGGATTGGGAAATTGAAGTTTTGTGAGCACTACATGTTTGAGAAATAGAAAAGGGTGAGTTTCTGTAAGGGCATTCATAACACTAAAGGGACACTTAACTATGTTCATTCAGACCTTTGGGGGCTATCCAAAGTTCCTACTAAGGGTGGTGCAAGTTATATGTTGACGATCATTGATGATTTCTCAAGAAAAGTTTGGGCGTTCTTTTTAAAGAAAAAGAGTGATGTGTTTGCTACTCTCAAGCAGTGGAAGACCATGATTAAGAAACAGACTGGAAAGCATATGAAGCCTCTCCGCACAGATAATGGTTTGGAGTTTTATTCATATGAGTTTAACTCATATTGTAAGTCCAAAGGGATTGTTAGGCATTTGACAGTTCCGAGTACTCCACAGTAGAATGGTGTGGTTGAGTGCATGAATAGGACATTAATGGAGAAAGTATGTTGGTTGCTTTCAAATTCTGGTTTACCGAAGTCGTTTTAGGCTAAAGCTACTGTTACATCCTATTTTTTTATTAATCGTTCTCCCTCAACGGTGATTGACAAGAAAACTCCAGAAGAGGTATGGTCTGGTACTCCTGCTAGTTATTCTAACTTGAAAATTTTTGGTTGTCCTGCCTATGCTCATATATTGATAACAGTAAATTGGAACCTAGATCTAGAAAGTGTGTCTTTCTTGGGTATATGGCTGGTATTAAGGGTTATAAGCTTTGGTGTCCTGAGTTGAGAAGGGTTATTATTAGTCGTAATATAATCTTTGATGAAACTTCTATGTTACGTAACTCATCTCCTAGAGACATTTGTGATGAGTCTGTGTAGCAACAGAATATAGACATGAAGGTGGACAGATTAGAACATAATCCACACCAAAAGCTACATCAAATAAGAGTTTAGAGGTGCCTAATGAAGATGAAACTACCACACCTCAATACTCTATTGTGAGGGGAAAATCTAGGAGGACCATTAAACCACCATGAAGATATGCTGAAGCTTATATAGTAGCTTATGCATTGAATGTGGCCGAAGATATTGAAGCTGGCAAGGAACCATCTACCTATAAAGAGGCAGTCCATTGTGTGGATTTAGAAAAATATGTGATTGCCATGCATGAGGAGATGGACTCTCTACACAAGAATGGCACATGGGAGTTAGTGAAGTTACCTAAAGGCAAGAAAGTTGTTCGATGTAAGTAGGTGTTCAAGAAGAAAGAAGGCACTCCGGGTGTTGATGATGCAAGATACAAGGCTAGGCTTGTTGTTAAGGGCTATAGTCAAATTCCAGGTGTGGACTTCATAGATGTGTTCTCTCCTATTGTAAAATATAGCTCTATTCAAGCTTTACTTGGGATTGTTGCAAGACATGATCTTAATTTAGAATAATTGGATGTGAAAACAGCATTTTTATATGGAGAGCTTGAAAAGGATATCTACATACAGTAGCCAAAGGGTTTTGTTGCTTCAGACAAGGAAGACCATATGTGTTTATTGAAGAAATCTCTCTATGGGTTGAAGTAATCTCCAAGGCAATGGTACCAGAGGTTTGATACTTTTATGATTTATCATGGATTTAGACATAGTAGCTATAATAGTTGTGTCTATTTCAAGAAGAACCATGATGGATCTTTTGTGTACCTTCTTCTCTATGTTGATGATATGTAGATTGCAGCTAAAGATAGAGAAGAGATAAAAAGGTTAAAGCTTAACTTAGTGCTAAGTTTGAGATGAAGGATTTGGGTAATACAAAGAAAATCCTTGGCATGGAGATTGTGAGAGATAGAAAGGCTGGCTCGTTGTATCTTAGTCAGAAGGGGTACATTGAGAAAGTGTTGCGCAGGTTTAACATGCACAATTGTAAACCTGTAAGTACTCTATTGTCTTCACATTTTAAGCTTTTAGCTTTGTTGTGTCCACAATCAAATGATGAGATTGAGTATATATCTTGAGTTCCTTACTCTAGTACAGTGGGTTCCTTTATGTATGTTATGGTTTGCACACGTCCAGATTTATCGAATGCCGTGAGTTTAGTTAGTAGATACATGGCAAATATAGGGAAAGAGCATTGGAAGGCAGTTCAGTGGATCCTTCATTACCTATGTGGCTCTTCAGGGGTGTCTTTACACTTTTGGGAAAAGTAAAAATGGGATTATAGGTTTTGTGGACTTTGATTTTGCCGATGATCTTAATTAAAGGAGATCATTGACCGGGTTTGTGTTTTGCATTGGTGGTTATGCAATTAGTTGGAAGGTAACTTTGCAAGCTTTAGTTTCATTGTCTACCATAGACGCTGAGTACGTGGCCATTACTGAAGCAATGAAAGAGGCCATTTGGTTAAAAGGGTTATTTGGTGAACTTTGTGATGATTTGAAGCTCATGACTTTGTATTATGATAGTTAGAGTGCTATTTACCTCATTAAAGATCAGATGTTCCATGAGAGGACCAAGCACATTGATGTTCGCTATCATTTTATTCGAGAAATTGTTGCTAAGGGTGGCATTGTTGTAGAAAAGGTCAGTACTCTTGATAATCCCGCTGATATGATGACTAAGTCACTTCCTTTGTGCAAGTTTGTGCATTGCTTGGACTTGATTGGTGTTTGTCATTGATTGGTGCCCTTAGGGGCTTTATGGAAGAGGTGGAGTTTTGTGTTATTATGTTGTTGTTTGCGTTGTGGAGTGTTTTGTGTTTTGGGGCTGAGTTTAGTACTTTGGAAATTCATGTCAAGGTGGAGATTAATGAGTTTATGATGTGAATTTTATGGAGAATTAAAGAGTCTATTTTGACACAGCCGTGTCTGGTTGCTGATTTTGAAAAGCTGCTGAAGCATGTTTCGACACAGCCGTGTCATATGCCTGACACAGCTGTGCCTGGTTGCTACATTTCGGATGGAGATCACGTGACACAGCTGTGTCAAAGGCAATATTATTGGCCTCAATTATAAAGCTATTTTTTCTCCTTATTTTGACTCCACTTTAACCCTATTTTTATAAATACCTACTTTTAGGGTTTGGAAAATATAAAGTTCTAATTGTTAGCTGCCCTAACACTCCTTTGTATGCTCTCTTTTACAATAAAGTGAAATCCTCTCCTCTGCTCATGGTTTTTTCACGTCTTAGGGTTTTCCATGTAATTCTTGTGTTTGCTTCTCTACTTCTTTATTTTACCATTATTCTTTTGTGTTTAAATTGTTTGTTTGTGCACTCTGATCGCTTCCACTGTGCAACAATAATGCTAAGAGGCAATAAATAAGTTTGTAAATATGATCAAACAAAAAAAATTAATAAAAAATTATTAATTATCCTAACTTAGAAAATTTATATCATGTTAAACAAAAATTCTTATCTACTGTAAGTATAGTATACTTAATAGTTAAATTTGTTATACATATAAGCTTTTTACATTTTTGTTCACTAAATTTTAAAATATCATGTCACTAGATTTGATTATAATGTAAAAATCTTTCCATGTTAAAATTTTGAAATTTATAATTATCATCAAAATTGAAAATTATCATGGATCTAATTTTATTAGGTCATTTTAAAAGGTCATGATATGATAAAAAATAGAAAAGAAAATCATTTTTTAGATATACAAAAAGGTCACATTTTAAATGAAAAAATAAATTGTTTTAGCTAACACATATCAATTATGACTTAAATACGTCAAAATAGGTCAAAACTTTTAGAATTAATTTAAAATAGATCAAATATCATTCTAAATGAAAAAATTTAATAAATAAATCATTTTTAATTATTATGTTTATGATGAAATATATATAACTGATAGTTTAAGAAAATTATTATTTTTCATTTTTATTTTATTTTTGGGATATAACTTTTTGGTGAATTATATAATTACACAAAAGATTAGGCATCCACAGATCATGAATGATGTATACAGGGCATTGTAAAGACACTTAGTTTCAGCGTCATCAATTCTTTATATCTGTAACCTGAAGTCGTTCTCTGCACAAAGCCAATAGAAATTCAATCTTCTCCCAAAGTATCCATAGCATCATGAAAATAGCGTCTACTATTTGTTGGTGTGCATATTATATTAGGAGAAAATCAAAGCTTGCTTTTTGGAACCCAATAGGTGAATCTTTAGACCTCTTCTCCACAACTCAAGATAGTTGCTTCACTGCTTCTTTTGGAAGATGGCGAGTTTTGCTCAGCCATTTACCGTTATCCACCATTAGTGTTGTCCCATTGACATATTTTCGTAAGCAGAATAAGAGGAGAAAAAGAAAAAATCAGGTGTTGCTGTGTTATATAGTAATTAATCTGGTTTCGTTTGATCTGGTTTGGTTGAGGTAGAATTTTCTTTGATCTGGTTTCAATTACAAAGGAAGATGGAGGTAGTTGAGACGTTTTATTGTGGAAACGCCTCTTACCACCCAAAATTTATGTTAATGAAACATATTTTTTCTGTTAGTTTAATGAAATTTATTTTTAGGCTGACTTAGATAACGTTAGGAGCCCCTTTGGACCAAAATTTTTTTTCAACACTATGTAATAATAGCAGTCAAGTTATCATCAGTTAACTAGTTTCAATTTGAATACAGTTTTATAGAAGTTTCAACTAAAAGTTTTTGTAACCATTATTGTGCTGATGAAAGTATTAGCTAATATTTTTTTGTAATCACTACACCAATTTTAAATGCTTTCCATGATTTTTCATTTGAATCAATTCTCCATGCTGATCTTGGAGGTGCTATCCTCCAAATCACTCATCATTTGTTTTGACAGATGAATTTGTGTTTAGCTTCCACCATCTAAGGAAAGCTTTTTCCTATCTTAGCTTCAACTTGATCCATTTACATATTAGCAATCTGCTGATGATAGGCTATTATTTGATCCTCCAAAAACTTGTTATATGTCTGCTCATATCAGAGAAATGAAAAAAAAAAAAAAGTTAACAAAACTACTATCGAATAAGCTTATGAACTATGGAGTTTAGGAAAAACTAAAGGTTGATGTGGTAACCTGGCAAAATATTGACTTTTTAAGTATTAGCATGCTAAAAAAATATACGCCTAATATGCAAAAATTATGTATACTACGAGTTGGTCAATTTTAGCCAGTTATTAATTTAGTACGTTAGTTTCAAGTAAAAACCAATAAAAAATATTATTTAAAGAATTCATTAATTAATCCAACATTATTTTATTGAGATTATACTGTGTTAAAAAAAATACATTAAAACACTTATCAACTAAATTTGGAGTACTTACATATATATCTATTCAGATTCACATCCTCAATGAATCTCTTTCCCAGCAAGCTCTCAACAACTCTGAGATTATCCATTTCAACTTGAATCTTCTTTATCCTAATTTCAATAACTAATTTCCACCATCTAAGGGAAGCTTTTTCTATCTTAGTCTCAGCTTGATCCATTTGCATATCAGCAATCTGCTGACGATAGGCTATTATTTGATCCTCCAAAAACTTGAATGCAAATCCTAACTTTTCATTTTTTTTTTTGGTGATTGTAAAAAAAAAAAATGAATTTATGTTAATTTTAGAGTGGGTTGGATGTGGAACCATTTGTTCCTCATTTAAAATGAGGGATAGAAACTGTTGCCAACTCAAATTGGAGACATGTTGTCCCCTATTCAAACTGACAATAATTAATGAAAGTTTTTATGAAATTATGTAAATTTTGCTATGCAAAAAAAAAAAAAAAAAGTCACATACCTTCAATTTTATATATTTTTCTTACAACAAATCAATACTTTTATAGAATATATAAAAAAAACTGATTAATACATTAAAATAAAATTTAAAGAAAAATAAACCCAACAAAATTATCATGACAATTAATGAACTATAAATATAATAAACATACCTTAAAAACAAAACAAGATAGTAAAATAAAATAAAATTAACATTTGGAACTCTATATATTAGTAATGTACGTAACATCTTGAAGAAAAAAAGAAAAATGAAACAAGAAAATAATAATAATAATAATAATAGTAATAAAGTTGTCTGCCATTTTATATTGGAATATAGTTTTTTCTTTGTTTAATTTTGCTGTACACAGAACAATGTTCTTAATAAACAGCCACAAATTGATAATTTTTTTTTTTCACATAATTTCACTCCTTGTGACATTAGGCAATGATGCAAGTTAACATGATGCAGAAGTTTTGCTTTCATAATTATTTGTGGCTATTGATGCTTGACCGTCCATGATTTCTCATGTTTCCGTGCATCTCTTAAAAATTTTATGAAACTTTGGTAAGAAATGAAGATAAAATTATGAAATAATAACTTTAGCACGTCTTCAAGCCAAACCAAATAGAATTAGGGACACAAACTCTAACAGTTTATATATATATATATATATATATATGTATTACCTGAAGAAGATGAATGAGTTATTTCAGTTTAACAATTCTTGTTTTATTGGTTTAGTGACTTGTGAATGGGGTTGTCCTTGTTTGATGTGGTGGAGTTTTCTGTGGACATACTGCCTTAACCAAAATAAAAATAAATAAATAAAAAAAATGATTCAAAGCTTGGAGGATTCATGCAAGCTTTGATGATACCATGTAAAATTTATATTGAGTAAACTGAATTTTCTAATCCTTAGATGATTTATATACAAGAGTATTAGTAGTACAAAAAGAAGGAAGTAAGCTATGAAAACAAAATATTTAATAATGTAAACACCATGATTTCAGGAGAACATCCAATTTGCAATTCCAAATCTACCTGCTAAGATGCCTTAGTGAACACTCATTACAACTCCAGCCTTGAAGTAGGCCACTGAAAGAGTAAACCTCTTTCTATACGTGTTTTCCATCTCTATAGATAGTTCAAAGAATCACCTCTATTTGGTTCAATTTTACTAGCCTTTTATTTGGTTCAATTTCACTAAAAAATTCATTTTATTTTCAAATGAAATTTGAATATTATTTATTTACAAAATGAATTCTTATAAATAAAGTGTAGTTTATTTAAATGAAATTAAAATTACTAATAACTTTTTTAGAATTGGTTTAGTAATAAGTAATTCCACTAAAATAAAAAATTGAAATTGAAAATAAATTTCACAAAATTTTCATTTAATTTAACACACTCAATTTACGAATGAATTCTTTAAAATTCTATAAAACTCATTTATACCAAATATAGAATAAGAAATAGAATTCATTTATAAATGAATTCTTTATTTAATGAAATATGTTTGGTTTAAAAAAATATTTTATAAAATAAATTCATTTAAAAATTCTAATAACTTTTATAAAATTTGATTTAGTAATAAGTAATTTTACAAAATTAAAAAATTTAAATTACAAATGAATTTTATAAAATTTTCATTTAAATCAAATATATTTTGTAAAATTCGTTTATATCAAACACACATTTAATGAAATTTCTATCAAAGTAAAATAAAATTATTTGATTATGATAGTTCGCATTTATAGCTTGTATATAACATGAATCTGTATCCAGCCCTACCCCAAATTTTCTTTTCAGTGACAAACTTCACGTCTTAACTGCTTTTCAATTTTTTTTTTCTCTCGCACATGGGAAAATTAATGTGACAAAATTTTAATTTAGGCTACCAACAAATCATATGTTTAGTTTGTTTAACTAGTTCAGGTAGTCGTGTATTAATAGGCATATTTGTAGATATGGTTTTTTGGTTTAGTTATATATAGGACTAAGTACAGGACAATGAAAATACCAAATTGAACTTAAACTATAACTTGAAAGATATTAAAACCATACTGAAGTGAAGAATTTAATTTTGAGCCGAATTGAACTAAATTATATGAATAATTAGTTACAGTACTGAATCTTTACAAAAATAGAATAAAAAACCGTACTGAATCATATCAGAATCGTACCAAACCAAAAAAATAAATATATATTTAATATTGATTTAATAAATAAAATATTAATGAACTTAACTATATACTTTTCATTATATTATCAACCAATATATATTAAATAGCATATGTATATGAAACAAAAAAAAATATGTCTACATTTAAAATATAATATATAAATTATTATTATTATTATTATTATTATTAATATTACTATTACTATTATTATTATTATTATTATTATTATTATTATTATTATTATTATTAATTAATTAATTAATTAATTAATTAACTAACAAGTAAAGATATCATATATGGAATGTCCAGTATACCAAACTTCAAACTTAAAATATCAAAATCAGAAAATTAACATTGTATAGTTTTAAATTATTCAATTAACTAGTAAGAAATAAGAATATGAAGCGTCCATTATATCATCACAATTTAAACTTAAAATAAAAAAATTAACATTATAGTATTGCAATTATTATTATTATTATACCACAATTTAAATTTAAAATATAAAAAATAAGAAAATTAACATTGTATGGTTTCAAAACTTTTAATTTATTGAACTATATTATTTTAACGTTCCATGGTCCTATTATTATTATTATTATTATTATTATTATTATTATTATTGTTATCATTATTATTATTATTATTATTATTATTATTATTATTATTATTATTATTATTATTATTAAAAGGTCCATTAAAATTAATTTTTTATTAATTTATAGGACTTAATTATAGTAAAAAAAAGTTACAGAACTTGAATGTACTTATAAAAGGTCCAATATGGTCTAAATTTACAAAGTAGAAGTTCCAATTTGGCTCAAAAAAATAAAAAGGTCCAATGTAAAATTAGGGTAAAACGTGAGGGTCCAATTTGCACCTTTGGCCTTCCATTTAAAGAATGAAGCCTTTATTTTTAAAAACAAAATTTTAAAAATTTAAAAACTTCATAAATTTGCATTATTATTCGAGCTAATTTTTGTCAATTAACATTATAGTTAAATTTTTTTTATTTTTAGGACTTAATTGCAATAATTCTTTGAAAAATGGTCCAATATAATTAAATTTTTGAAAATTACTGTCCAATTGGGACAAAAAAAAATTAAGGTCAAATATGAACCTTAAAGTAAAGTTGAGGGTCCAATTTGTACCTTATTCCATTTTATTATAATATAGGCTCTTGCTACGGTACAAACGTTTGTATCTATACAAATGAAATTAGAACCGTTAGATTAATTGTTATTTAATTACAACAATTGATTATCTTTGTGTATCAATGCCCATAATATGTGTTAATGGTTAGGATTAAATAAGTATTAATCTAGCGGTTATAATTTTATTTGCATTAATACCCACGTTTGTACTGAAGTGTTAAGACCCGAAATTTTTATTAAAATTTTAATATTAAAAAATGGAATTTGCAGTGTTAATAAAGCATATTTAAATTTAAATTTTATTACTAATAGATTTAATGTATTAGTTGGTGTATGAATGAGTACTTTAACATTATTAAAATATTTGATATTTAAGTATGTATTTTATTATTATTAACTTAATCAAAT
>CATIWK010178941.1:0-10200 GCA_949634005.1 Mallotus japonicus
TATTGTATTTCATTTTTATTTTTATTATGAGTACATCACGCATAAACAAAGAATTATATTACTGTACCATTAACATTACTGTATAATTAACTTAGAAAAGGGAAAATAGTCCCATTTATCTTCAATTATAGGTCAATTTTCTAAATAATTCTATCTTTTTAATTTGTATCCATTTAAACCTTTAACTTTTCGACTTCTTTCAATTTTATCAAACTTTCAATTGGCATATGTAATTATTGATGTGGCTTGCTGACATGTCAAAAACAATGTTGACAAGGCAAAGAGATAAAAAAAAAAGTGCCATTTTAAACAGGACCAAAATAAAAAAATTGTCGGTTTGATTTGGTTGAAAAATATATAAAACCAAACTAAATTGAAAATATTTAAAAATAACTGAACTGAACTGAACAAGAGTTGAAACCGAATTGAACTCAATCGAACTAGTTCGATTTGGTCCAGCTATTTATCCGGTTTAACTTTTTTATTTTTTTCAATTTTAAACATATTTATGTAATATTGCACTATTTTAATAATATTTATGAGATATATTATTTTTAGGTGTTTATATTTATTTTATTTATTAGTTTTTAGAAAATTAACCGAACTAATTTTTTAAAATGAATTTAAATAATTTTAGTTTGAATTTTTTGTATTAAATAATTATTCAGAGGTTTAAATATTTAAAAATGATATTGTTGATTTATTTTAAAATATTAGTGATAAACCTATTAAATCGAACCATAAGCACCATATAATTTAAAATATTTTCAATTTGGTTCGGTTTAATTATATTTTTTATAATAAAAACCGAACTAAACTGAAAATATTTCAGTTCTTTAAAGTAAAAATCGAACTAAAATTTTTTACAATTTAAACCAAACTGAACAGAACTGATTCGATTTTTAGTTTTTTTTTTTTTGCTCACTTCTATTGCCCTGTCAGCACTGTCTTTGACATATTAGCAAACCACGTCATTAATTATGCATGCTAAAATGTCAGATAAAATTGAAAGAAATAAAAAAATTAACTGTCTGAATTGCTAAAAAATAAAAGATAAAATTATTTAAAAATTTGACTCGTAATTGAGGAGAAATGCAACAATTTTCCCAAAAAAAACATTAATGTATAAATAATATATACATTAATTCAATAAATGATAGTGTGCAAAACTATCCTATTGTGGTGATAAAAATAAAATAAGCACAAAAATAAAAAACTATGCTGATGTTGGAACATGTCCATTAAAATTATCTAAAAAATATAATTTAATTGACGGAAAAGTTGACTCGTAGATACTCTTACCATATAAACTAAAATAAATAAATAAAGATACTATTTTTATTGCTCATATGCAATATATTATTATCTCTAACAAAACATATACAATTGTATAAGATATATAGTAATAATAATGCACTGTATATACGTTTTTGTTCTTAAACTAGCATGTTTATATAAATTTATTATTATTATTTATGTAGTGAGCTGACCTAGTTTATACATTAACCCACATTATCTTTCATCACAAAAATATTTTAATTGCTAATAAATTAGTAATTTAGTCATGGAACATATATTTTATAGTATTCATAACTTAACGAGGTCAGAGGGTGGGGATACCCCCATAAATACTCCGATGCCTAAGTCAGTAAGGACCTTGAGAGTAGTAAATAGGATGCTTATGAGAATATGTACGCATGAGATGAATGATATACAAGATATAAGGAGTATATATAGGGATAAATAATGCCTAAACCTGATGTGATCGTGACTCCTTGTTGATAGGAGTCTTTTTGAATTTCCTTACTTCATATTAATTCAAGTATTAGAGTTCTTGTGCAATCTGAGTATCCTTTTCCTTTAGGGATTGATAGCCTTATCAAAGTAAATTACTTATACAGGGTATCAAGTATCATATTGCAATTGCTAATGAATTATTAATTTAGTGATTAAATATGTATTAAATATTAAATATTAAATATAAAAAATTTGTTAATCCTTTTCCTTTCAAAAATTATGAGAGCATGAATACATGAAATATCTTATCATTTTTATATGATTATATATAGAAATTTATAAATAGTTTGAACCTATCAAATCAATATAAATACTCTAAGGGATCAAGGGCATTTCAAAGAAAAAAAGCTAAATATATAATAAAAAGATGAGGAAAGAAAGACGAGGGAAAATCACTTCTATTGCTCAAATTGGTGAAATTGCTCAAATTTAATAATTCAGTTTTAAAGAATTCTATTGGAGTGGTCAAATTCAAAGTAGTATACAAAAGAAAAAAGAAAAAAATCTATGATTTTTACTGAAAATAGTACAAAAATCAAATGTTTTAATTTGACAGAAAAGCTATACTAAAAATTATTTATTTTATATATATTAGAAATTTGAAAAAAATGGACTGCCAAAAATACACCAATTACATCTTTATCAAACTTATTAAGTGGAAGTATCAATTGGTATATAAACTCATTTAATCTAGTTTATTAAACCAATGTAGGATTAATTGTTTTAATAACATAATACAAGATGAAATGAAAATTTTAAATTTTTAGGAATTTTGGACATTTTAATTTAATATTCTTGTAAATTTTCTTACAGGTGTCAAGAATAATATATTTTTTATTTCTTTCACTTTTGTTGTACATTCTTCGTGGACCATTTTTGAAGCAAATATTACACCATTAATTCTGGATAAATATATACCTCTAATTTTTTTTTCATAGCCTTTTTTTTTAAAAAAAAAAATACATATATACCACCAAATTTCTTTAATTTGTCATCTTGTACATGACCTGCGTATACAATAGGAGTGCATACAATTAATCTACTTTCTTGATGTTATAATCTAACAAAATAACTGAGGAAAAGCCTAATTAAAATAAAAGTATATAATTTTAATGTTACATATTTTTTGGTTTAATTTGATTTGTCAAGAAATTGAAGCTACACATGCAAAATTACATGTTATATAATAAAAATAAAAGAAATAACTTGCATATTAAATACATTATTATATTTAATTTTGTGTTATAAATATTTTAAATGTTTTATTTAAAATACTTGAGCAATTAAAATATGATACACATCATAAATATTTATAAACATTTTAATAGAATGACTGTATAATTTTTTTTGTGCTTTCTAATAAAAAAAAAAGTTATTTTGACAATTTTATTCTTTTCATGAAAATAAATTGATTTTATCCAACCTATCAATAAAAAAAAAATTAACTTGTTAATAGTTTAAATTAATTAAATTTATTATATGCTCTTTTTGTTTTCTTCTCCACTTTTGTCTCTCCATTTTTTCACCCCTTCACCTCCTCTTTATTATAAGTGAACAGCTAACAAGTTCTTTCAACAATTATATGTGCCAACCTTTTTTTTTTAGTTTCTCTTTCTCATTTGCACCTCAAATGCAAATGAGAAAGAAATAGAGAAAGTCATGATTGTTTGCTTTATGTAGTTTAATTAGTAACTGTTTGCTTTATGTATATAAATCTTTAAAAGTTTTTAAACCATAACAAAAGAAATTAAAGCCTTCTTAAGGGATCCAAGATGTTAATACTTCAATATTTTGCGTTGGCTTGAATTTTTCATCTATAGATCATATTCGAGTGTCATTTTAAAAAATAGGCCAATTTATGAGAAATAATGAAGTAGCCTTAGTACAGCAACAAGAAGATTCTATTGTTTAAAGCTCTCTCTGTTTCTCTCTCTCTCTCTCTCTATATATATATATATAGAAAACTCTTATATACATCAGGTGTAATGCACTCAACAATTGGATGTGAATAATACAAATAAATGTATTATTTTTATTGGTCAAGTGTTTTATATTTGACTTATGTGTCGGACATCTAATCCATAAGTGTAACACATCTAGTGTAAACAAGAATCTCTCTCTCACACATGCGTCTACACACACATATATATATATATATATATATATATATATACACGCACACACATTCAATTAAAAGGTAGGTTTTCATGATACATATTTATTAATATTATATATTTAAATATTAGCAAGATATATATATATATATATATATATATATATATATATATATATATATATATATATATATATATATTTGTGTGAACCACCGGTATATAGAGATTCTGACTAATCTGGTTCACTCACTGCATTGAGATAAGTTTTCTTAGAGATAGTTACATAATCAACTTTTCTTCAGTGTAAGTAAGTTTTCTTGAGATAGTTACCCTAAATTTTTATAAGGAAAGGATGAAAGAGATTATGTAACTAGAGCAAGCAAGCAAGTAGATTATGTAACTAGAGCAAGCAAGCAAGTAAGTCTTTAGGGCAGTTGATAATTTGATGGTTAGCTGTTATTTTTGCAGCCTTGGAAGAATAAAGTAGTACAGTTTCTTATTATAAAAGTACTTCAAAGTCAACGGTCAAAATTGAATTTATAAGAAATGTAATAAAAGAATTTTTAACATTTAACATTTAACTATTCAATATTGAAACTCTCTCTTTTTCATTTTAACAGGATCAATTAATTATTATAAAAAGAAGTTAATTAGACATTAGAATGTAGGGTTTACTATTGTGAATTTTTGTGTTTTTGTTAGACCATATAGATTGTTACACTTAGCCTTGGGGTTACTTTTGTTTTTTCTTTTATTAATTATTATTATCATTATTATTTTTTGTCACTTTTAGGGATTAGAACCTAGCTAGGGTTTACTATTGTGACTATTTTTATTTTTTCTTTTAATTATGATTCACAATCAAGAAAATGAAATCTTTTTGGGTATTGAAGTATGAATCAAGTGATTGAAAGGCACAATCTGCACCCAAAGAACCTTAGCAGGTTGGATCAACCTTCTCTTGATCTGCAGGTAATTAGAATATATTGCTGAATCCTGACTATACATGTTAAAAACAAAGAAAAGAAAAGCTGATTAGAAACAAAATTTTCTTGTTTTTTTTCCTCTCCTTTTAGCTTGAAAATGGTTCACTCACTGCATTGAGCAAGCAAATTGCAGAGAAGACACAAGAACTGAGGTAAGAAAAAAAAACATACTTGCAGGTTTATGTGTATATGTTGCTATGGTCAGTTTGCAAAATTTGAAACATGTACGATATAATGTTCATGAGCATGACATGACAGACAGATGAGAGGAGAAGAGTTACAAGGGTTGACCATTGAAGAACTGCACCAATTAGAGAAGTCACTTGAAGGAGGCTTGAAACGAGTTATGGAAACAAAGGTTCCTCCTGCTCCACCAATTAGAGAAGTCACTTATGATCTTGATGCACTTTTCTGAGTATGCACTATACATTTGAATTGTCCTATGATTTGATGCACTTTTCTGTTTTGGTGTTTCTGCAGGGTGATGTAATAACAAATGAAATCAATGCCCTCAAAACCAAGGTTATGTGCCTATCTGTAAAACTGTTGCTAGCCATTTCGTATCATATATAATGCTTATAACAAGTAACGTGGACTCATAAGATATGACCTATGCGGTGCTGCATAAACTGATCAGCATAATCTTCTGCACTCTGAATTTGTTAATTTAATTGTTCAACTGCAAAAAACCAGTCCACTAATGGGGGGAGAGAGCTGAAAGTCTTATCATATTATATTCCCTACAGTATCATTAACTCACACCGGTATATATCCATTTTCCTGTAAAGCTGATGTGATCATAGTATACCATCCTGTTTCAGCATTTTTGAGCGTACAATTGCTTCCGAGCGTCAATATTGTTGCAAATTAATATGTCCTGATCCATACTTGCACCTAAAAACTAGCAATTATGGGGAGAGATCTCAGTCTTATATACCTGGATCCTAACTCCTCATCTTGCCTACACCTGAAGTATTGTACTTAACCCATGAATGTGTGAGACATACTCTGGTGTTTTACACTTGACTGATAGAAATGTGATACATAGACCATGTGCTATAAATCTAATCGTTGGATACAATATAATTGGAGTAGGTAAGAATATGCGATGATATAAACTAATGAGAAGCAGTGTGTTGGATGATTTATTCTTGTATTGAGGTCTTCATACATACATGTTCGAAGTGAAAGCCATATACTTACCAAAACCCCATATTAATGCCAGCCTACAAGTATGCTTGACCTTGAGTGCTATATGCTTCAGACTTTTTGAAGATGGGGCTGTTGAGCTGGCTAACCTCTGTTGCTTACACTGTTTTTCTCATATCTTGTTTTCTTCCATGATTTTGCAGGGAGCTGAATTGATGGAAGAGAACGAGCGTCTAAAGAAGCAAGTCTGTGAGATGTTTTATTTTTCTAGTTCCTTATTGTTACTTATTTCTCACTTTTCTGAGTTCAATTCTATTCAGCAGATTCTGCACGTACAAATTGACCGGTTGAATTTGCTGGAGCAAGGCCAGTCATCAGATTCTTTGATGACTAACACCAGCAGCACAGCAGATCCTCCTCCTCAAGACTATGAAGGGTGCTATAATTTCCTTAGATTGGGGTTGGTTTCTTGCATTCATTTGCTTGCAAATTAAGAGTTTCTTGATTTTTTTTTAATTATACTCTTCCTATTCAAGAAAGCATTAATTAACATTACTTTCATATAAATGCACTACAAAAATGGGATTTTTTACCTACTGATCGAGATACAACTAATATGTTTCATAAGTATATGCAACAGCAAGCTTGAGTTTGTTTGTTAGCTTACATGTATGAGAGAAGAATATCTTGCATATCAAGGTAGATGGGATGAAGAGAGGTAGAGGTAGGCGTAAGTAAATCGTCATTTATTGGCTCTACATCTTTCTGAAGATATAGTTTATTATCATATAGAATGGTTAAAAAGAATCCACATAACCAACCCCAGCTAATTTGGAATTAAAATTTAGTCGAATTGAGTTGAACTTACATATGAGAATAGGGGATAGTTGAATTTGAGTCTTGAATTATAGTAGAAGTATAATGGCTGCTGCATGATGGGATATAGTATGCTGAGTTATGTCGTTATAGCCTAGTACTGTTTTTGCAGTTGTGATTCCTAGAAAGTTTATAGGAGATCGAAGGACTTAATTTTACAGTGCGATTGAATGCAAAAAAAAAAAGTTGCATTTTGGCCTTTTTTTTTTTAAAAAAAAAAAATCTGGAAACAACTCTAGGTGAGCTAAAGTGCAACTTTGAAATGTCTTGCTGCAGGTTACCACTCCCGGATTGAATCCTGAAGGATGGAGTGATCAGTAGGGTGGTAGTCAAATGAAAAGATCTGAACCAAAAGTGATTTATAAAGATGATGTGTATATAAATTTATCTGACCATAGTGATGATGAGTCTGATTTAGATGATGATTGGAATAATGATAGGAATAAAAGAAAGAAAATGAAAATTGCTAAAGGGAAATCAATTACCCCGAGTAAAAATGTGAAGAGAGCACAAATTGAGAGGGCAAAGGAGGTGGTTGTTCAGAATGGGAATGGTGGCGGCAGTAGTGCCAGTAATGTGCAAGGAGAAGTTGTGAGGAAAGGGGAGGGAATAGTGAATAGTTACAACCATTGCAAAACTTCGGAAAATAATTTTTCATGACAAACAAGAACTCATAGATCATGCTAAGTAATGCTGATATCCTGTGTCCTGTGTGTGTTAAGTTTACTTTATCCTGTGTCATGACAAACCACTCCACATTTAACAAAATTGCCATGATTTTGTTAAGTGACGTGTGGTTTTCTAATTGTGTCATGTGTGTGTTAAGTTTCTTAAAAAAAAAAACCAATTGAAGTGTTATGAGTCTGTGCTGTGGATAGTGTGGTGTGCTTTTATGGTGTTCCACTCTTTGATCTTAGATCCCACATCGCTCTTTTAATGTGTGTGTGACATACAAACCACTCCGCGCTTAACAAAATTGTCATGGTTTTATTAAGTGGCGTGTGGTTTCCCTGTGTCGTGTGTGTGTTAAGTTTCTTTCAAAAAAAAAAAAAAAAGGTAAACTCCTCTTTCTTTTTTTTTTTGCTTATACTTTTGAAGCTCTACTCCAAACTGAGATCCTTATTGTTGAAATGGTCCATGAGATTGTTAAACTGGTCTCTTTGACTGTGGAATTTGCTTAATGATGCTTTTACTCCTGAATTTTTTTTTTTTTTTTCTTTCAGTTTTTCACTGCTGTAGCAGATATTATGTTGCATCTATGTCATTTTCATCCTATGATATAGACCTATCACGGCCTGCACATTGAGCTTGTTCCATGCTTTGAACGTGGATATGTCAAGCTTTATGATGTATGCATTGTGGACTTGGTAAAATACTGCTTCTTGCTCATATGTTACTACCGCGCTTGTTGATGCGACATTAACCATTGCATTGAAATTTTTGAAGGTTACGTTCTTCAAGTATTACGGCATGTAGTTTGAAACTTTGCTCAAATGATTTTCAAGCATATTTTTATAATATCAGCATTACTTAGCATGATCTATGAATTCTTGTTTGTCATGAAAAATTATTTTCTGAAGTTTTGCAATGTTTGTAACTATTCACTATTCAGGTGTCATCTACTGTTTTTAAGTATGGGGTGCTTCTGTAAAGGCAGTGCCACTTGTTCAATTTTAACGTCCCAGACAACATTATGGATCTTTATGATAGTTGAATTTATGAATCTATCTTCTAATGTGTTCATTTTTAGTATCCGAATCATTAATTGGTTTGCTTTGAGATGTGCTTGTCTCCTCATGTGCGGTTGCCATCATTACATGTTTTGTGAAAGATTATGCAGCAGTCTTTCTAGGATCTGGTATGTACTTCTCGAGTCTGACATGATCTGCACCAATGCTCATGATCTTGGGAATGCATCTGTGATTGTGAATTCATAATGAATTAAGACATGCAAAAATTCAACGCCCATATTGTGATGATATTTTCCTGGGCAATTTGAAAATTGCATCACTTTTTGAAGATTGAAGTGTTGATTTGTATATAGTTTAGTATCAGAGTGGTTGATATTCATAAATGATGGATTATTATATTGTTTTAAATACAACCAGCAATTGAAAGCTTGGATGCTTAGCTAACAGACTCAGAGAATTGGGGCTACTATGAAACTTTATTGCTGTGCTTTAGCTTAACTGCATCAAACTGTTAAAAAGTTGTGATCTCTGGTCTGGAAGCTTGTCATGTATATGTATTTAGGAGTTGTGCAACATTTGGCTCTTGTGCTTGGTATCCAAGTGTTTGTATAGGGACATTGCATGATGGATTTGTGTGCATAGAAGTTGAATATGATGATTTTTCGCCTCCTTTTCTGGACATCGAAGGTATACAACGGTGGATGATTGGTTGCAGCTATGAAGATATGTGGTGCGACTGTGATTCATTAGATTATAATGAATGATGCTCTCCAGTCAAAATGCTGAAGGCAAGGCATCCCTGCCTTGGAGGCTGAAATTAAGCTTTTATTATTATTATTATTATTATTATTGGGAATTTTGAAGTGGGGTTTTGCTTGTCTAGGCCCAACTTATAAATTTAAATGTAAGAAAGAATTGAATATAAATAATTTGAGAAACCTAATGCATTAATCTATTGGGATCTTTATATAAATAGAACAAAAATTAAAAAAAATTTCAAAAATATTGTTAACTTGAAAAACTTTCAAAAATATTTTTTCAAATTTTTTTCTTTCAAATATATCTCATGCCCCTTATCATTAGAGTTGTCTTTTGTTTTTTTCAACATTTTTTTTACTGATTTTTTCAACTTTTTTTACTTTATACTTTTTTCAATATTTTATTTGTTTTCTTTTTCTTTTCAACAATTTTTTTGTTTTATACTGTTTTCATTTATTTTTTCTCAATATTTTTTATTGTCTTCATCTATTTTTTTCTCAATGTTTTTTTGCTCAACATTTTTTCTACTGTCTTCATTTTTTTTCTCAACATTTATTCTACTATCTTCATTTTTTTCTCAACATTTATTTGCTAAACATTTTTTTCTATTTTTATAATACTATATTTTTTTTTCTCAACATTTTTTCTAATGTCTTCATCCTTTTTTTTTATCAACTTTTTTTGCTCAACATTTTTTTAAGGTACTGTCTTCATTTTATTCTCAACGTTTTCTTTTGCTCAATATTTTTTTCTCTTAAGACCTTTTTTTTCAAATGAATAATTATGAACTTAACATTTTCAATTATTGTTAAACAAGCAATAAATATC
>CATIWK010179017.1:0-16514 GCA_949634005.1 Mallotus japonicus
TATGTGTTTGTTTCCGAGTACAAAACCAAAACTAAACAAAAGAGAAAGAGAAACTCAACAAGAGCCAACATCCAACACAAATTCACTTTCCTTTTCCCATTAATATTAATTTCAGATCCCTTCTTTCCTTTCCGCTTCAATCTCCTCTTCTTCTTCTCCTTCTTCTGCTACTACTACTTTTCTTTTTTTTTTTTCTCGAGAAAATTTTTCACAATTTCTCGAGAAAAAAAAAAGCATATTGTATTCTTCTTTCCCCAATAAAGATTCTGTTCCCGCTTCCTTCCTGCTTAATTTGTTCGTCATCTTCATCGTCAAGAGTTTGTTGATTTTTCGGTGGGTTACGTATTGAAAGCATTGTACAAGTTTTTGCTTTTTTTTTTTTGGATAAAAAATTTATTTATTTTAATGAATGGTGGAATTAATGGTGGAGTTATGTTCATGGAGTTTAGATCCGTACGTTTACTGTCGGCATTAGAGAGAGCTTTAAATGCCGGTTTTCGACAGTGGGAGGGCTTTGTAAATGTGACAACAACTGATCGTTTTTGTTAGTAATTTAGTGTTATGTACTTCTTCTTCGTCTTCCCAACCCCCAGAAATGCTTTATTTTTAACGGTTTTCACTGTTTTTGTTTCTGGGTGTTTGAGCTCATTGTTGTAATTACTTCCGTTTTTATCACTCTCAAAAGGATTTTTTTTTCTTTTTTCTTTTTGGGATTTGGGTAATATGTAGTTATTGTTTCTTCTTCTCTTCTGAACACAATTATTAACCCAGTTTATGATTTTTATGCATCAACTCATTTTGCGTTCTTGGTTTGTTTAAGGGTATTAGAGATTTAAACAAAAGAAAAATTGCACGTTAGATTACCCTTTTCCCTTTTCTTACAGGATTTAGCTGGCTGTTCCAGATCCCTTGGTGATTTTCCAGATATTGAAAATTGTATTCTGTTGATTTTTTTTTTCAGTGGTCTTGCTTGATGGCATTTTGTTTTTGTTAAAAAAAAAAAAAACTACTGAAAGAGTTAAACTTGGACAATTTGTGTTTAGGTACCTGTTGCTCATTGGGTTCATGTGTTCTTTTTTAACGTTTTGGCATGTGACTGGGGTTGGTGTTTTTTTATTTGGATCAGTTAAAATTGCAGTTTATTAATTATCACTTTTGTTTTTTCTTCTGACAGTTCATAGTGGCATATATGTCTTTGCGGTTGCTCTGAATCTGCTTACTGCCTCTCTCTCTCGTTTGATAGACATGTCAGGTATGTTTAGCTCTTTTTAGATTGATCCTTGTAAATGCTCGCATGATGCATAACTCTGGTGTTTGATGCTCTAGATAATCCTCCTATGAGTAGTAATGGTTGGTGATTATTTTACTCATTGTTTTCTTCTAGGACCAGAAGGAATTGGGGCTAGTGATGAAATCAGAGAGAGAAGATCTGATTTTGAGAACTCTGAAGATGAGAGGCGGAGATCAACAATTGGGACTCTTAAGAAGAAGGCATTAAATGCTTCAAATAAGTTCACTCATTCTCTTAAAAAAAGAGGAAAAAGGAAAATTGATTACAGAGTTTCTTCTGTTTCTATTGAGGATGTCAGGGATGAAAAAGAGGAGAGTGCTGTGCTTGAATTGCGCCACACACTTCTTGAAAGGAATTTGTTGCCTCCTAGGCATGATGACTATCATACTTTGCTAAGGTCAGTAAGTAGCTTCTTTCGGGAAAAAGGCACAAACCATTTATGAATTTGAGCAAAGCCTGGCAGCTGGATGTCACAAATGCACTAAAATGATTTCACTTATTATTTTTTTAATAATTGTTTTGCTCTTGTAGATTTTTGAAAGCCCGGGAGTTTAATATTGAGAAAACAGTCCAGATGTGGGAAGAAATGCTTATTTGGAGGAAGGAGTATGGAACAGACACCATATTGGAGGTATTTTAATCAACTTATGCCACTAAACATGTTACTGTTGGTTGATTTCGGATGTGAAGCTTTGCTCTCTTAATGGGAGGAGTTAATTTCTTGCATTGTAGAAAGAATGTTTATGAAACACAAACTTGGAGCTGCATCGGTAGGCTCTAATTCAACAATCATTTTGGCAACATTTGATTTCTCACTGTTAGCTATGCATTAGAATATACTTCCTGTGAGAATTACAATTTATATTAGTTCTATTGTCAATTGCCATTCAATTCTATCAGTAAATTGAATCTTTGTTCAATTGTTAGGATTTTGAATTTGAAGAGCTCGATGAGGTCTTGCAATATTACCCTCAGGGTTACCATGGAGTTGATAAGGAAGGCCGGCCAGTTTACATTGAAAGGCTTGGAAAAGCTCATCCTAGTAGGCTGATGCGAATCACAAACGTAGATCGATATTTAAAGTACCATGTCCAAGAGTTTGAGAGGGCTCTACTGGAGAAATTTCCTGCATGTTCAATTGCTGCAAAGAGACAGATACATTCAACGACAACGATATTGGATGTGAATGGCTTGGTATGTCAAATTGCATCCTAGATATGCGAACTGAATTTTTTGGTTCAGGCTGCTATAGAAATTTTCTTTTGGCCCAGGCTTCCATGGAACTTTCTATCTTAATTTTGCTATTACTGCTGAATATAGGATATGGGCATCACTTTATAGCTATAACTATTTCTGTCCCTTGCTTGCACCTTGAAGAGCAAAGTGAACTCCAGGATCTGTTTTTAATGCTTTACAAAGGAGTCTAAAACGTTTAGAATTTATCGGGTTCACTCTTTATAGAATCAGTCAAGATGGAAAAGGATTAGAGAGAAAGTTCAGTGAATTTTCTTAAATGAAGTTTTCATGCATTGTGCTAGAGTCCCATCTTAAAGTTTCTATGGATCCATCTCTGTGGAATCATTGGATTTTGGAAAAGTATAAGAGAATTAAGTGTATTACTAGATGTTGAAAGATTTTCTTTTTCATCAGTAACTGGTTGTTCATGATTCTTGCAACTGGTTCCATGCAGAGTTTGAACTGGTCATTGATGTTATGTTAAAAACAGGGCATTAAGAATTTCACACGGACTGCTACAAATCTCTTGACTTCCATAATAAAGATAGATAACAGTTACTACCCTGAGGTATTAAAGTTTTTTGGGTAATGTTTTCTTTATTCTGTTTAATTAGTATCTGAATGCTAACTCTGAAATTTTACAGACATTGCATCGGATGTACATTGTTAATGCTGGCCCTGGCTTTAAGAAGATGCTTTGGCCTGCAGCGCAGAAATTTTTAGATGGAAAGACTATTGCAAAGATACAGGTAGGTGATATGACTAGCCATTTAGTTTCTGACTGTCCTTTATCTTTAATCTCTATTATCTATACCTAATTTCAAAAATTGCAGGTTTTGGAGCCCAAGTTTCTGCCCAAGTTGCTGGAAGTAATTGATGCAAGGTATGCTTATTTTCTAATAACTGTCACACTATTCGTGGGTAGCATCTATAAGTTGTTTTGCACTTTTTTTTTTCAGTCAATTGCCAGACTTCTTGGGAGGCACTTGCACTTGTTTTGATGAAGGAGGGTGTCTTAAGTCAAATAAAGGTCCATGGAATGATCCTGAAATAATGAAGGTTAGCCATCCAGTAATTTTACTTTTCGATTGTTACCCCATAATTTTATGCGATGAATTCATGAAGAATTAAAGTGAATCATCAACCTTAATATGAAACTTCTATTTGTGTATTGACCTGGGTCTTACCTTTTGTAGCTTGTGCATAATGGGGAAGCAACTTTTGTTAGGCAAATCACAAGAGTGTCTAGTAATCAGCGGAAATTTGACTCATCTATTCAGATGCGGCCACTTAAGGCAAGTTTTAGTCATCGTGGTGAAAACCATATCCATTTTGCTAGTATATATTCCTGCTGGTTATTTGACGTATTCTATGTCTTTTAGGGAAGAAGTAGTGAGACGTCAGCAGCAGAATCAGGGTATGATATTGATGATCCTTCTCCTCTGACTGAACGGAATTCTGAGTTTACACAGTTGACCCCTGTTCATGAGGAAGTAAGCAGTTTCTTGGGATTCAAATTCACTGTAATGCCAGCACTCACATCCATGTGTATTTTGATTTGATCTTGTATGCAATTTATGCTTTTTGCAGGTCAGAGCATCTGATCCAAATGCCTACTACAGTTGTGATGATAGTTTTCCTGTTGCTGAAAAGGGCAGAGAAAACAACTTGGGAGTAGAACATTCTGGGGATTTATCACTTAAGATCAATGATTTGGCTAACTTTCCTAGTGAAGTGGCAGCAAATATTGAAGGTATTTGCCAATGCTTTCTACTGCAACTTTCAATTGTTTTCTACACATATCATATACAACAAAGGTTATGGTTTGCTTTGCAAACTGTGAAAATGACTTGTCATAACTTCTCTTTCTGAGGATTTTACTCCATTTATTTGTTGTTACTGTTTTGGGGAAAAAATCTTAGATTTATGTTTGCATTTCAGGTCACATCATACGTTGGTTGGACATTGTCAAGGAAAAGGTTATGAGAAGCTGTAATGTATATGGGGCTAGAATGTTGGTGTCGTTTGTAGATAAACTGATTGCATTTTTCCATAGTCTACCATTTAAATTTTGGAGAAGGCAGAACAACATTTTTCCATCTAATCTCGTGGAGCATGATGCTAATACCCATTCAACAGCTGTTGAAACTGTGAGTGAAGACCATGTTCGCCCATGTATAGACCGTCTGCAGAGACTGGAGAAAGTAGTTGAAGAAATTACCAACAAGCCTCCTGCTATCCCATTGGAAAAAGAGAAAATGCTAATGGAATCTCTGGAGAGGATCAGGTCTGTGGAGTTTGATCTTGAGAAAACAAAGAGGGTATGCCTTGTTTTACTTAAGATTAGCAGATTTAGATATTTAGAAGTTGGAGATGTAATCATACTAATGGTCATGCTGTGTGCAATGCTACCTGCTGTTCTTGCAGGTGTTGCATGCCACCATTGTAAAGCAACTTGAGATTGCAGATTTGCTAGACAATTTGCGGGAGTCTAGTTGCCGGGTAAGTATATGGTACTTTGCTTATTCTTATAGTAGACTTGAATTTAAGTAGAATTACGTCATTTTGACTTCATCTTGGAAAATTACTGAGCAACACGAAGGATGTGACCAATGGGAGTTGATAGATAACCAGATACCAGATTTTCATTCTGCATTGCTGACATCTTGAATAGGCTATGTGGCTTTGAGTTGCAACTGAATGCATGAAAATCAAATACTTAAGCTGGTTTAGCAGTCCAGAGATTGTTTAACTGATCATAATTATCATTTAACTTTTTTCCTGAATCACTATGACACTGATGGGATCTTTCATGCAGCAAAGGAGATTGTTCTGTTGAGCAGATGAAGTTTAACGGCAATACAAGGCCATAAAGTGGTGGAATTGGGGATACGAGGAGATTGAAATGCACATATAGAAACAAGAGGGCAAAAACGGAAACAACCATAAGAAGCATGGGGAGAACCCTTCTTTTTTTTTTTTTTTTTTGAAGTAACATGAGGGGAAGAACTCCAAAATTTTTGTCAATCCTTTTTTCCTTTAATCTTTCAGTCTGCCTTTACTACAGTGCTTACAAAAGTTTAGCTGAGCAGTTGCTCTGATCTTAGCTTTGAGACAATGTAGAGAAAAAGAAGGGAAAGAGTAAAAATGAAATGGGTTATATAGCCAAAGGATGTATATATATTTTTCTTTCTCCATCATCCCAGTTTTCACTAAGATAATGCATGTTCTAATCAGACGGTCCGCCATTGGACCTGTAGCTAATTGTAAAAGAGTCTGTTTCTTCTCCACCTAGAAGTAGAAAATGGGTTGGAGAAAAAATGGACGAAAGCCCTTGAACTTGCATCATTGGAGCCAAAAATCTGTTTCTGACCTTTTTGGTTTTAAAAAAAAAAAAAAAAACCTATCTTTTGGGACCAAATAAGCACAAAATTTAGGCAAACGTCTGATCTGTTCTGTTCAAAACTAAATCGAATTGCCAAAAACTGAATTATTAAATTATTTAGTGTAGTACAAGATATATTAATTTAGAAAATTTGTATAAACAATAAAATTATAAATAAAATTTTTTAGTTATATGATTCATGAATATAATTTAAATGATATTAAAAAAATAAATAAATGTTAGAAATTATAAATCGAATTGCCAAAAACTGAATTATTAAATTATTTAGTGTAGTACAAGATATATTAATTTAGAGAATTTGTATAAACAATAAAATTATAAATAAAAATTTTTATTTATATGATTCATGAATATAATTTAAATGATATTGAATGAATCAATAAATGTTAGAAATTATTTCAAAAATAAAATTATTAAAATAAATAACCTAATTGAGCCAAAATATTTTGATTCAGTTCGATTAGATACTAATTTTCGGTTCGATTTTATATTAAAAATTTGATAATTCGGTATATTTCGATATATTTTTTGAAAACATTCTATAATGTGGTATATTTCTTAAAAGTTTTATATGTTTTTGATATATAAAATTATACTGAATCGAATATTAGTATCTGATTTAACTGAACCAAAAAATTCATTTTAGTGAGTTAATTGTTTTAATAAATTTTTTTTCTAATAGTTTAAATTATATTCATTAATGATATAATTGTTATAGTTTTATTAATTACATATAATTTTTTTAAAAAATTAATGTATTTTATATTATATTAATTTTTTTGGTAATTTGGTTTTTAGCGTTTTTAAAAAATCAAACCAACCAATGTTTTCTATTTTTTGGCAAGTGTAAAAATAAGAAAAAATTTCGACTTTACCAAAAACAGAAATTGCCATCCTACTTCTACCATTTTTATTTTCCTCTAGGTGGGGTAGAAATTATTCTTGTTCAAAACCTACCACATTTGGTTACAGATTTTTCCTCTCATCAAATCCTAACACTTCACCATGGAACCTTATTTTTATAAGCTATTACTATAGTAGTTGCAGCTATTGCAGATAGCTGATTGATAATAAGTTGCAAGTAATTGGCAAGCTATTACTACTAATTGATAGTTGTTGCTATTTTTTTTTTTTGAAAGAGATAGTTGTTGCTAATTAATATAAAATTAATGTAGACATCAATTAATTTTTATTTATATAGTAATATATTATATTTTTATACAAAATTTATTTGATTAATGAATTAAACATGTTGGTTAAATATATTAGATATGAAATAAATATGCTAAAAATAATTATATAAAATAAACTATTTTTTATAATTTATAAATAAAAATCTTGAGGTTTACATAGTTTGTTATTTATATAATCTAAAAAAAAAACTTTATTTAGTTAGACTTTTGATAAAAAAAAAATTCTGTATTAATTAATACATGTATATCGCTAAGAACTATTTAATGAAGTCATGATTTCAAATTTGTTTCTATGTTAATTTCTAGTGAATACCTTTTCATTGTGTTGTTATTTATTATTTAAGATTAGGAAATGATAAACTAGTAAATTTGTTTTGTAAAAATGTAGTTATTGATAAAAAAATTCTAAAATAGAACTGATAATTAAGTTACTGAGAAATGAACAGCTAACAGTTTTTCCCAACAGTTATACCAAATATCTACTAAATATTCTAACCGGACGATCTATCATATGAATGATGCATACATATGATAGAAATAGATATTAGAAATAGATAGATTGATTGCTGCATTGGTAAAATTACTATTAAATGGAGCTGTAAAAGTTTAGGAGAAATTATATAAAAAATCTCAATCTTTGGGGTATTTTCAAATAAAACCCTATCCAATTTTTTTCTTTCAAATATAACCACAACCTTTAAAACGTTATAAAAAAAAGACTTTCTTGGATAACTGTATTGGTAACAGGAGATAAAACCATTTTTTTATGATCCATGGGACCCACTTGGATGACTGTTCTGGTAATAGGAGATGAAACCGATGCATTTGCCCCCAAATTGATATTTTCTCCCCTTCAATTGAGTGTTTCATTTTGGATTAGCAAGCTGTTTAGATAAGTAGAAGTGTAACTTAGTTACTACAACAAAAAACTTAGCATATTAGGTATATGAAATTTCAATTAAGCATACTAAGTATATGAAATTTCAACAAAAAACTCAGCATTATCAGTACAGTCATCCAATTAGGGTTTTTTTTTTTATAACATTTCAAAGGTTGTAGTTATATTTGAAAGAAAAAATTGAATAGGGTTTTATTTGAAAGTACCCAAAAGGTTGAGGTTTTTTTATGTAATATCCCTAAAAGTTTATGTTTGTGCTAGATTACACTTCTTGTTGTAAGTCCCTTGTATAACTGCCATATGCTAAGTCACCAGAAGTTGCAAACTTATGTGGTCTCAAGCCATAACCAATCCATTGAGCCCCTTCAACATCTCATATATCTCTGCAGCTTGATTATGAATAGTATCAGCTACTACAAATTCATGTACTGTCCCATCTACTTCAATGAAACTAGACCCGCTGGTTGTCATCATTTCTTTGTCCCTGATCATCTTCCTTATCTTAATAGCTTCATGCTTCTCTCCTGCATTGGCAAACATCAGCCCTGCTAGTTTGTACCTGTCACCTGACCCTGGCTCAAGCTCTATTAAGTTCCTAAATGCCCAATTCCCTATCTTTGAGTCATTATGAGTCCTACATGCACTAAGCAGTGAGCCCCATATAACTGAATTAGGCTTTTCTGGCATTGAAATGATCAACTCCTCTGCCTCCTTTACCCGCCCTGCGCGGCCAAGGAGGTCAACCATGCATCCATAATGTTCAATGGAGGGTCTTATCCCAAACTGTACGACCATTTGATTGAAATATAGCTTGCCCTCTTGAACATAGCCAGCATGAGAGCAGGCTGACAGCATGGCTACAAATAGTACTCCATTTGGATGAATCCCATCAGCAAGCATTTCCTCAAACAGGTCAAAACATTTTCTGGCTTGTCCATAGATAGCAAAACCTGAAATTATAGCTCCCCATGTAACAATGTCTCTTTGCGGCATTTTTCGGAAGAATTCATATCCACATTGTATATCACCACACTTCACATACATGTCAATGAGAGCAGTGCCAAGTTTAGTACTCATCTTTGCTCCAATTCTATCAATATATGCATGTATCCTTCTTCCTTGATGCAGAACGCCTAAATGTGCACAAGCAGACAGCAAGCTCACTAGTGTCGATTCATTTGGCAGGGTATTTGACATTATCATATCTCGAAAGAGAGCTAGTGCCTCAGAATGCATACCATTCTTTGTGTATCCTGTAATCACTGCATTCCAAGATGCAACATCCTTTGCTGCCATTTTGTCAAACATTGCTCTAGCCTTGTCTACTTGACCCTTACTCAAATACCCAGAAATCATCGAGTTCTTAGCAAGCGTGTTTTCTTCTGAGAATTCACCAAGAATACGTTCTGCATCATCTATGCTGCTTGAACTAGTATACATATGGATCAAGGAGCTATGAATGTGTGTATCTGGTGCAATTCCTGCTTTAATTATCTGGCAATGTACCTGTTTACCTTCAACAAGAGCTTTTTGGTTGGAGCATGCTTTAAGGATGAAGGTATAAGTGTAGCTGTCTGGTTTAAGACATCTAAATAAAAGTTCATTGTACAATAGCAAAGCATCATATGGACGCTTACCAAGCACTAGGCCCCTTATCATTGTGTTATAAATGAAAACATCAGGGTAAGGTATTCTCTCAAAGATTGACGAGGCATAATTAACTTGAAACATCGTAACGTAGGATTCGAGGAGCCTCCTTGCACAGACAGGATGATGGTTAAGGAGTCCTGAGACAACAAACTGGGCATGTAATTGTTTTACTTCCTGCAAGCTTTGGCACAGCTGAAGCAAGACAATTGGAGCTGGTGTTTTTGTTAGAGTTGCAAAGGGTAACTTCACCTTTCTCCCTTCCAGATTAGATGGCGATGCGATGGACAATGTGCAGGCAGTTGGAGTTCGATATACCATTTCGCTTGCACTATTTCTATTGTTCACTCGCAGCCGCACAAAGTCACAAACCATATCCAAGAAATGATGATGTGTATGACAAGTATATGGCTTTAAAGCCCAATCACATCTTGGAAGCCGATCTGGCATGATCAAAATTACAGATGCAAGATGGTAGCATAACAATAATTAAAATAAGGCCAGAAAAATCCAAACATTTACACGTTCTATAATTTTATCTTCACTTATTTATTTATTTTTTTTGAAACTTTTATCTTAACTTGTTATTTTTGCTGAAATTAAAAAGTTGAGATAAAATTGTAAATACCATAAACGTATGGCTTTTTCCCATCAATAGCCCTTAAAATAAAGAGAGTAAAACATATAAAAACAGAGCTAAAAAAAAAAAAATTGACCAGAGGAGACCTCGAATTTGAATTTAGGAGGTACATATAGGTTTATACATGAATCATTCAATCCGCCAGCCCTAGGGGAAGCAAATCACAAACCAGTATACAAATTAAATTTTTGGTATATGCCTAAAGAATAGTTTCAACAGTAGCACAGTTTTAAACAAAATGAAGGTATTGTATCTCAGACGTGGTTATGAAACAATTACTGAAGAAAACAGAATCAACATTTTAAGCCTTCAAAACAAGTGAACCAACAGCACAAGGAACCCAGATGTGATCAATAGCAGTAGAGATGGACTCTGCACAATCTGATTATTTTGATCATCAGCCACTTGTGATGGTGGTGTTGCAGGGCATTCAAGGCCCAGCTTTCCGTCCCGACATTCACTAGCAAAAAGACCAGGAGGGTATTTTCCGTAGAGGTTAATGTAGCTGAACATGGTTGATGCACACTCATTCGTTAAGTCATTCAATACTTCAGCAAAAGGGCAAGCAAATTCCTTGAATGCTGCACAGCAAGTTTTAGGAAGGTACTGGGGCCCCTTACATTGGCTTGTGATGATTGTATAATTCTGAAACTCAAAGTTTACTGGACAAGCTGCAAGGCAATACAACAATTTGTCATCAGAATACAAGCTCATAATCAATCCTAGAACAGAATCGCTAGAAACATTTGACATTGTACTCTAGTTGATTAGTGTCTTTTTAAATATGTTTCTATGCACGCCATAAGAATGCACGAGTACATCCAAGGCCCAAGAGATTACATGTGCCAATTTTGATCCAAACTGAACAAGTCCAACAAAAAATGAATAGACACATATAAGAGAACAAAGATAATCCACCATTTGCATTTATTGATTACTATGATGCCATGTGAAAGATCATGGATCGTTAGTGACTTAGATGGAAAAGAGGCATAATCAATGTGCGCAACAGCAATAGGTAATATTCTTGCTTAAATTAGATATGCTGATTTCTCTTTTATGATATGATTAACACTCAGTTTCATCAATATAAATATGTGCACAGGACCAGAAACCAATCCATCAGAAAAATCTACTAATCACTAAATCATGTAGATCGGAGAAATGTTGGAAATTCCAGTCTTAGGGCTTGTACTTAAGAATTTAATATCTTTTGATCTGCTAATGTCCATTAACAGATTATTTTGAATTTATTTGGTTGACAATTTCCACAACAAATTTCAATAACTAAATATTCCAGTTTGCCCCCGAGTTTCAAACTATGAAAATCAGTCTAGGGCTGAGCAGGGTTTGGAGAATTCCAGAGAACTAAGAGTCTTTGTACCCGACTGAAAAATGGACAATTCAAAATAGAAGTACCAGAAGCAAACGGAAATCTTAAATCTCTACTCTGTACAGTCTCAAAAATCAGGATGATATGGAGATTTTCAGGACAGAGATGGAAATTTTCTAAAAATTTTGAAAATAAACCCTTAAAAAAGAAATCTAATATGCCTAAAATTATATTTAGTTTTCTAATTTAAAAATTTAAACGGAAATCTTAAATCTCTACTCTGTACAGTCTCAAAAATCAGGATGATATGGAGATTTTCAGGACAAAGATGGAAATTTTCTATAAATTTATAAATTAACTCTTAAAAAAATCTAATATGCTAGTAAGGAAGTAGTAAAGTAGTAACTCTTCTTCAAGGGTATCCTGAGATGCAGTCCACTGATACTAATAAGATCATATGACCTCCCAATTTACCAAAAAAAAAAAAAATCTAATATGCCTAAAATTAAATTTAGTTTTCTAATTTAAATTAAATTTTGATTAAAATTATGTAGTTAATTTCAAACTTATATACCTAAAATTAAATTTAAAAAATTAATTATTAATAAATATTATATATTTTGTCGATGCTAAAGTCATATGACCTCTCAATTTACCAACAAAAAAAATTATGCCTAAAATTAAATTTAGTTTTCTAATTTAAATTAAATTTTGATTAAATTTATGTAGTTAATTTCAAACTCATATACCTAAATTTAAAAAATTAATTATTAATAAATATCATATATATTGTGCTAATATTGTCTTCTTTTTATAAACACCATTTACAAACTTGATCTTAAAAATTATATAATATGATTTGAACATATATGATAAATCAACAATTTAATTATTATTATTATTATTATTAAGAGAATAAATTATATTATAATATTCTCTTATTTTTTAAAAACGTTATTTATCAACTTAATATTTATTTTTTGTGATTTGAAATCATTTGATTAATGAGTGCATCTTCTTTACCCCAAACAATTAACATGAAATTTATTAGTTTCGTTATATGTTAAGTTAGTAGGTTACCCAATATCAATGAGCCTGATGTAATTATTGAAATAACTCTAACTTCATTTATAATATATGATTTGAATTCTATCAATTACTAATTAGTAATTATAAAATAAAGCATTTAATAATTAGTAATATAAATTATTGAAATAATAAATATTTCAATTTACAAGATTGAATACTAATTCTTTCAAATTATCAGTTCTTCAGTTCAATATAATTGAGGTCGGTTAGTATGGATCATAGTTATTAAAGGCACGCCTCAGGCGCAAGGCGCACGAGGCGCAGGCCTAGGTGCCTTAGAGCCTCCAAGGGGAGGCACTTCACTAAGGCACGTGCCTTAGGGCTTAGGCGCACGTCTTGGGCGAGGCACTTTGGTGCGCCTTAGTGAAATTACTGTTATAATGTCTATTTTTGAGCTGGGCTGGGCTTGGGTCTAACTTATTTTAGCCTTGTTAGTTAAAATGGGTGAGCCTAACTTATTTTATTGGCCTTGTTAGTTAAAAAACCCTTGTTTAGTTAACAATTAAGGTTTTTAGAAGGAATTGGAAAGAAAAGAAGGATTTGGGACAGCAGCTTGAAGACTCATCCGGACAAAAACAAAAAAAGATCCTCCTCTTTTCTTTTCATCTTTTTCTCCCTCACTTTCAAACTTTCTTTTTTATTCTCATCTAAACATCTCCTACTCTTTTTTCTTTTAGTTATACAACTCTTTTCTTTTTTCTTTTAGTTGGACAGCAGAATTTTTTTCTTTTTTTTAATGTAAATTAAATTAATTTCCTACTCCTTTTTTTAGTTATACAACTCTTTTTGTTTTTTTTTCTATTTTAACATCTTAAATTTTAGAATGTAGTATTCTGTTTTTTTTTTAACTATAGTAATCTGTTTTTTTTTTTTTTAAACTATAGTAATATGCTTTAACATCCTAAATTTTAGAATGTAAACTGTTTTAGCATCTTAAATTTTAGAAGAAGAAAAAGAACTAAAAAATTAATGATTAATGTCTAGAACATGATTTTATACATGTTTTATCTAATGAGTCTTATTAGCCTTATTATATGCTTTTTTTTATACACTTTGAAAAGGCGCGTGCCTGCGCCTTGCGCCTAGGTTCCAGGACCCCTTTGTGCCTTGATGCGCCTTGCGCCTTTAATAACTATGGTATGGATCTTGGTTTGGAGAATCCAAGAGATAGAAACTTGAACTAAAATTAATGTTTTGGTTTGGAAAAAGTCAAATTGTCATATGAGATTTTCGGTTCTAGGTATTAGAACAGCTTGGGATCTCCTCGATCCACACTCAGCCCTAAACACAACATGATATTCCTTTAAATCCTACTATTCCCTTTAAACTTTTACAAAATATTTTGATGACATTTAATCTTTATAAGCTCCCACATGACTCTTGACTTCATAACCACAGGACATGTCAACATAATTTGCAAAGGGATTAGGTAAAGTTCTTCCTTTTAAGTCACTTTAATTGAAATGCGACTCAAATTTATACAAACATCTTACAAAATTTAAAACAATCAAATGTTGAATGATAAATGCAAACACAGGAGACAAAACTATGAGACTACAAAGCTGTATTGATGCATAATCCTCAAAATATAAATGTCAGCTAATTGTATGCACATTTTTTTGACATAAGTTTTCAGTAGACCCAAATAAGCATACAAGTGTACCATAAAATACAAAAATCATGTTACGTGAATTAAGTAATGATTACATTGCTTATTGGGTTATATTACAAAGCTGTACTGATGCATAATGCTCAAAATATAAAATGTCAGCTAATTGTATGCACATTTTTTTTTAACAAAAGTTTTCAGTAGACCCAAATAAGCATACAAGTGTACCATAAAATAAAAATATCATGTTATGTGAATAAGTAATAATTAAATTTCTTATAGGGTTATATTGCAATAAATCTACACACAAGCGGAAACAATATCATAGCAAATCAGGAATCACTGTACATCTCAATCTCAAGAGCTAGTTTAATTTCTCTTTCTGAATGGAGATTTAGCAATCATTGAGACAATATAATATCAGTCATTGAGAGTGCATAAATATTCTCAATACCTAATACATTGATACAGGTGATTGAATCTTATACAAGGTTTAACAAACCATGCTAACGAACATTCAAGCAAGAAAGTCCACCATATAATCTCAAACACCAAGAAAACAACTAGTCTTAATCAGATAGCAATTGATCAGTTATCACAATTTGTGTGGTTGTTGCTTTACAACCAAAAAGTCATGTAAATACTAGGACTTAGTCTAACTAACACTACAGTACAGAAACAACATGACAGCAACTGAATTAAATTCCTAAGATTAAACACCACAACAGTGATCAATTAAATTTATGTTAGAAGTGAAGTCATGTAAGGAAACAATAGAAGCAATGCAAAAAAAGTATCCTTCTTGATTGATCAACAAAAAAAAAAAAATCCTTGTTCAACATTATTTCTTAACTAGAAGAAGAGGCATAGAACAAAAAGTGAATAACTGGGAGCACATAGATCCCATAACAATGCCATTACAATTAAGGCCCACAAAGTGTTCTAAGATCAGAGTTTGAAATCCCAGCTCGCACCCACAAATAGAAAAAAATTAAAAGAAAGCAACAAGCAAAGAAGAAGAAGAAGAACCTTTCTTAGCCTGTAGAAGATTTCTGCCAGTAGAACCATGAGAAACAAAAACAGAATCTGGATCCAAATCAATAGCAAATACACAAAAAGCATTAGACAATATTTTGAAAACAACAATTCAATTAACAAGCAAAAAAAAAAAAATCACAAACTTATATATATTGACTAAAGTAAGAATACCTGAAATAAAACTAGAAGCAGAAGAAAAGGAAGTAGCAAAGAGAACCATCATCAACAACAAGAAGAAAAGACTTTTAGAACACCAATTCAACCCCATTTTTCCTTTCTCTTTCTTTATTTCTTTCTGGGTTCTATATGTCTATGTTGATTCTTCGCTCTGCAAACGATAAATCTAAGAACTTTAGAGAGATCTGGACTTGGGTCTCAATTGAAAAACAGGAGAAGTTGAATCAAGGGAAAAAAATGGAAAAAGACAGTGCATGTACGAGCAAGATGGAAGAAGAAAAGTGGGTTCCAGCAAATAACGCGAAAAATGGGTCATACACAAAAGGAGCGAAACAGCTGCTATTGCTTCTTCAGTTTCTGCTATCTGTAATTTAGTAATCAAATTAATGCAAATTTAATTTAATTATCACTTTTCTTTTTGAGGTGGTTGATGGTGACAGAGATGGTGGGTCTCATCTAGACAGCCAGGCAGGCAGGAATATGTCACACACGTAGTCCTACTTTTGTTTTGGTCTCCAGTTTCATTATATAACTGGAGATTTTAGATTTTAGAGGGACTTTGTTTTATATAGGCTTAATTAAAAAATTTTGAAATTACAAGTTTTAATAATTTTAATATGTTCTTTTAATTTTTAATTAAAAAGTTTTTGAATTTTATATTTTTTAATAATTTAATATATTTTTTTAATATCTATAAAAAAACCATAAATTTTATAATTTTTAACATATTTTTTTAATTTTATTAAAAAATTGTTAAAATTCATAAAGTTTAAGATTTTTTAAATAATTAGGTCAATATTAAATTATATTTGTTCAATCAATATTTTAACATCTAATAAAATGTTGTATTATTTACTGTTGATATGGCACCAACTTACTTTTAGTTAAAAAAAAAGAGAATTTAATGAGTTTGTAAAAATTATCCTTTTTAAAATATATCATTTTAAAATAAAAAAA
>CATIWK010179051.1:0-19238 GCA_949634005.1 Mallotus japonicus
ATATTCATGATTAGTAAAACATAATCATCAGTCAACACCATACTAGTCTTAATTCATTATTAGTTCAATAATAATAATAAAAGACTAGGGATAATATGAATAGAACTCATATTTAATTTAAGGGTTTTACTATCAAGTCACATACTTGATGGCCTTAGAATGAATTAACTATTGAAGTAATTATCATAAAATAAAATGATAATGAAAAGTGCCTCTTTTTTCATAAAATGATAAAGTCAAAAACATGGTCATACATGATTGACCTAGTGCATATCACTAACACAAATTAGATTGTAACAAAACATACTGTTGTATTTGTGACAAAATGTTGTTATACATGACAATTTTAATTTTAATTGTTACAATATATGTTGTCACAATAGAAATTTTTACGACAATAAATTTGTTTGTCATAAAAAAAATATTTGTAACAATTTTTTGTCGACCCAATTTGCAAATAGTATTTGCAACATCGTTTTACATGATAATTAAGAAATTACTTCGTGACAAATTTCAATATTAGTGATAATTTTAAATGTCACTAAAAAGCGAATTTGTTGTAGTGCTTTAAGAATTTTTTTTATTATATGTATATATACACACACACACACATACATCAATCCTCTTTATTTATTTGGTTGATGGTTGTTTTTACTTAATTTTTATTTATTTATTTTTGTTGTATGTAAAACTTTATTGTTGTAAATGTGTAAGTCCCACAACAACCTGTTTATTAATACAATTTTTATTAAATCAGATTGGTACATATTTAAGTTAAATTTTTTTATAAAAATGATTATTCTTTGCCAGGCTCATATATTGTTGTAAATGGCATAGTTTACCATTATTAGCATTTTACTATGAATATAGTTTAATTGTGCATTCGATTGTAGCTTTGGGTGGGAGTTGTATATATATAAATTCATATTGGTGTCATATTTATAAACTCATATATTAACAAATTTTTTTTATCTTGATCAGTCTCATCCTACCCATAGAAGATACCGCACAGACACTTTTGAAACTATGAAGATTTGAGAATCTCAATTGGAAATGGGACTGCAATTGGATTGGGAGAAGATACTGATGCAAGAACATTTGAGAAAGAATAAAATAGATATTTTTCTTTAAATAAGTTGATTTATGATTCTAATACTGGAACATTCATATAGAATGATATGCAAGATTCCTTGTACCAATCTCCATCTTGTGGATACTCCACTTCACCGCTACCCTCTAATACATAAATATAGATGTCCCTCCGGCACACAAAAGACGTAATAGAAGTGATTTTGAAGGAAAAACTATTTCTTCTGAGTCTAACAATAATCAATCAGATATTTTAAACAAACTCACTCATTTTATTGACAAGTTGGCTGAAGCTATAAAGTCATTTGATAACATTGAACACAATTGTTGGGATCTTATCAAAGAAATACCAAACATGGATAAGCGTGCACGTTTCAAGGCTCTTAAGTTACTCAATACTAAAGCAAAAAGATTGAATTCTTGAAAATGACTCCTGAAAAGCATTCTGAATGGATAACTTATGAATTTGAGCAGTGAAAGATGAAATTTTTTAATTATGGATTTTATTATTGTTTTTTTTAAAGTTTTAATTAGTAATGCATTTTGCTACTTTGTGGTTTTTTTAATAAAAAATCATGTAAGTGACAAATTATATTATTTTTGTATGTTTATTAATTGCGTTTATTTTAATATTAGCTTTTATGAATGAATAATGGATTTGCTTTAGAACTAGTGTCTTATAACTTTTTAATAATTAATATATTTACACATAGATTTATTGTTTTTCCTTAGGTGATTCTATTTATACATCTTAAACATGAATGGAGATAATGAAGTAGAGAACCAAAGAATAGAAGAAGAAGAAAGGGAAGAACAATGGTATGAAACTTTTAAGCATTTGTTGGCAACAATTCAAGCAATTGTATGTGTCTTGAATGAGCTTATAACTAGTATGTCCCAAAATCATGTCCAATATCCTTTATCTAGGTGGCTAAAAACTTTAAACGGATATGATTATATACATAAAATTTTAAATGAAGATCCAACAGAATTTCAACAAGTATATAGAATGTATCCTAGCATGTTTCTCAAACTATATAGGATTATTAGAGAAAAAACACCCTTACAGGATACAAGGTTTACTTGCATTAAAGAAAATTCTAAATATTGCTTCGTTCGCAAAACATTTGGCCGTTCACATTTCAGTACTAGCAAAAATTTCAACAAAATTTTGAGAGCATTAAACAAAATTGCAATAGATATAATGGTTAAACCAAGTTCCTTAGTTCCAGAAAAAATTAGAGAAAGTCCAAGATTCTATCCTTACTTTAAAGTAAGTATGTTATCAATTTTTTTATAGTACTTTATTATTATTGTCACTTCTACTACTTTTTTTTAGTAATATTATTGTTGTTCTAATCAAATATTTGTTTTATATTAATTCAGGATTGCATAGGAGCTATTTATGACACCCATATTCTTACAATGGTTACTGAACGTGACATTAGTAACTATCGTAACCGTCATGGAATAATTTCACAAAATGTTTTAGCAGTTTATAACTTTAATTTGGAATTCATATATGTGCTTAGTGGGTGGAAAGGATCTGCACATGATTCAAAAATGTTAAATGATGCTCTATCAAGGAGTAATGGACTTAAAGTGCCACAAGGTACTTTTAATCTACTTATTGCTATTTTAATTTATTTTCATTTTTTATATGTTTTTTATTTTTGTTTATCATGTTTTGTATATATGTGTGTGTGTGTGTGTGTGTGTGTTAGGTAAATATTTTTTAGTGGATTATGGATTTTAAAATCGACTTTAGTTTTTAGCTCCTTTTTTAGGTGTTTGCTATCATTTTCATGATTTTCACGATTAAAGTCGTCATCCTGAAAATGCAAATGAGTTATTCAATCTTCATCATGCTTCTTTAAGGAATACAGTTGAAAGATTATTTGGTATCTTTGAATCTCGATTTACAACTTTTAAAACAGCTCCTCCATTTACATATAGCACACAAGTAGAGCTAGAGTTGGTATGTGCAGGATTACACAACTTTCTTCAAAAAGACTGTCATTCGAATGAATTTCCAGTCAAACCACATAGTGAAATTTTATCATCTCCACCTATATTAGTTAATCAAGAAGAGGATTTTGAACTATTTGTTGAGACTCGAGAAAAATAAAGAAATACAGCCAATGAATGGAGGACCGCTATAGCTACTAATATGTGGAATGATGTTGAGCATGCGGATAATAATGAACATTAATTTTTTTTTTGTTTCTAATATTGTTTTCAGTTTTTTTGTATGGAGTTATTTAGATTTTTTATGAAGAATCAAATTTTCACAATTTTTAGGTTCAATTTTCATACTTGGAATTTTCAGTTGTTTATTTTGGGTGTAAAAGAAAAATCTATTAGCTGAAACAACTCTTTGATATGTTTTTTTATTTGAAATTAATAAAATAAATATCTTAATTATTTTTAAAAAATTAATTAAAGACATCCACTTTTAATAATTATTTAAAAAAATTTATTTTTATTATATGACAAAAATTAATTTATTAGGTCAAAATATGTATATTAAAATCAATAAAATTTGTCCAATGTCAATAAAAGTCATAAAAAGTCTTTCAAATTAAAGTCTACAAAAGTCATTAATAAATTCATAAACTCTATAAAAGTCTTCCAAAATAAAGTCTATAAAAGTCATTAAACTCTATAAAAGTCATTAAAAGTCTATAAACTTTACAAAAGTCATTTACTTAAAAAAGTCTATAACTGTCTTTAAAAGTCCTAATTGAATACACCCGTAAGATAATGATAAACAATTTAAAAATTATTTATTTAAATAAAGATATAAGTCAATCTAATTGTACTAAAGTAGTCAAATTTAATCCTATCACTGCTAGATCATAAGCATCACGAAATTGCATATTACTTGAGTCATTTCTACATATGTTTATAAATAGCGATGTCTTCTCATACTTCAAATGATTCAAAAAAAAAGCTATGAAATACTACTAAAGTGAAGATTCAACTTCTCCAAGTGGCATTGTGTGGGTTCGAGTCTCACTAGGGAATACAACCTAAGCTTGAAATCTAGATTAGAGTTGAGAGTCGCCACCTAGATAAAATCCAGGACAAACTTTACAGCAATTGGATCCACGGAGGGCTCCCAGTAGCCGTCCTCAAAGACTAAGTCTGGAAACTAGATATGGACTTCTGGAATGCCCACCAACCTTGTGGTTAACCTCTGTTTATGTTTCGTGTTTTATTATTTTGAATTATTTAATTATTTCCCATTAACATACAAAATTGCAATTTCCTCTGAACCATTTTCAAATTTTATGGTTGAGTCCTAATTTGTTAATTAGGCCATTTTTCATGCAATTTAGTCTAATCACGACATTCACTACATATTATGTACATCCATCCACAATAACAAAATAAATAAATACAAATACAAATAAAACAAATGTGCATGCAAAAAAATGGAGGGGAGAGAAATGAGTACAACGTACCCTTTAAACATGCAAAAAATAAAATAAAATAATAACTCTAAAAACTAAAACAACAATTTCTAAATTCTCCACCACTATTATGTCTAACATAAGAAGCAAATCCAAACTAGTACAAAACTTAATCTAAAAAAAAAAAGGACAAAGTTAGTCTCAAACAATAACTACAAATATGTACAAGAAATATATTACAAAGATAATAATCTAACTAAGAACACCAACATAACAATTTTATAAATGAAAATTAAAATATAGAAAGAAATATAAATTACTAAATTAAAATCAAACAAATTATACTATAAATTCTACCACTTAAATTTTCCTGTGATTAATAAATCTAAAATACTATTTACTAAATTTATTAAGATTACTTTTGAAATAATAAAATAAAAAATATTAAAACTAAATCTAAAATTAATTAAATATTTTACAATGTTAAATAACCTAACTTTACTAAATTAATTAAAGGATAAATTATTATTTAATTTACACATTCCTAGTTAATCTAATCACTATTTATTAAAAATAGTAATAAATAAAATATTGCACACACAAAAAAATAATAAACATAAATGAAAATTATATAATGAAATAAATAAAATTGAAATAAACAAAACAACAAAAAAGAAATAAAAATCAATCTCAATAATGCAATAAAATATAATTGAATAAAGTAAATAAACATAAAATTAAAGAGAGAATACAAACTATACAAGATAACAAAAACGATAAACAATATACTAAGAATAAAATAAAAAAAAGATGATTAAATCTGTGTTACAAGCTATTCCATCCTACGCCCTTTCATGTTTTAAATTTCCAAAGTACTTTGCAAAAGAGGTATATAAGATTTTCAGTAAATTTTGGTGGAAACATGGTCTTGAGGATAGAGGGATTTATTGGAAAAAATGGAGTTTCTTGACTAAATCTAAATTTATGGGTGGTTGTGGTTTTAGGGATATGTCATTATTTAATAAAGCATTATAAGTTAAGAATGTCTGGAGAGTTATTAAAAATCCTAACTCTATTTTAGCTAAGATCCTGAGGGCAAAGCATCATTGGGGTGGCGACTTAATGCAAGCAAATAGGAGAGTAAAACCATCATGGGGTTGGATTAGCTTCTTGGAAGGAAAAGAGTTACTAAAAGTTGGCCTGAGAAAAAATATCGGGAGTGGCAGGGAGACTAGAATATGGCAAGACCCTTGGATACCAACTATTCCAAGTTTTAGAATAAAGTCAACAAGGCCCTAGAATTCTAAGTTAACAATAGTTGCTGATCTTGTAAATGAAAATTTAAAAGATTGAAACCAATCTTTATTAAGATCCTTATTTAAAGCTGACAAAGTGAATGCTATCTTGAAGATCCCTTTGAGTAAATTCACTAAAAAAGATATCTAGGTCTGGCATTATGACAAAAAAGGGGAATACAACGTTAAATCAGGCTATCAAATCCTCTATAATCTTTCCCAGAATTTAAACGAGTCCAGTCTTTCCTTTTATGTAAATAATGATAAATAGTTTCAGTTTCAAATTTAGAAGAGGAAACTGCCTCCAAAACTCCACATGTTTTTTTGGAGAATAATGACAAATTATGTTAGTAGCATGGAAAATATGCATAAAAGGGCCTCTCAGAATTTGATAGGTGCCTATTATGTCAGAATGCTACGGAAATAGTGGAGCACGTTTTTTTTTTCTGTCCAGTCTCAATGCAAGTTTGGTTTCTATCTCCTATAGCTTACAAACCAAAGGTTAATGGTTTCTCATCCATCAACAATTGGTGGCAAGAAACTTGTGATTTTTTCTCTAAGGAGGGGAATCAAGATTTGCTTGATTTAATTGTATTCATATGTTGATATATATGGAAAGGTTGTAATGCTGAGATTTTTGCAGGTGAAAGAAAGGAAGCTTTTAGAATTGTTAATTCAGCCTTAAAAGCTTAGAAAGAATTTCAGGACATTTCTAATACAACAAAAAGAAGTTTTAATCTTCAAGCTAGCGAAGCGCAGTAAGCTGTCTAAAATGCCCCTCCTCAAGGATTTTTAAATTCAATTCTGATGCAGGGTTTAATCACTTAACTCAACAGGCTTCCATGGCGATTTTAGCTTAAGATCATATGGGTTGATTAGAGAAGGTTATTGTTTTTCCATACCAGTTTCATCAACATTGGTTGGGGGAAGCTTTTGCTTTATTAGTTGCAGTGACTCTTGTAAGGCTCAGAGGTATTCATAAAGCCTTTTGAATTAGACTCTAAACAACTAATAGAGGCAATAAACTCTGATGCTAGTGCCATTCCTCTGGAAATCCAAAGTGTGATTCATGATATTAAAATGTTAACAGGTCTAAAAGACCATTTTCATTTTATTGTTGTAAGGCACGAAGCTAATAGTGCTGTTGATTGGGTGGTTAAATATGTATCTTTTTTTATTAAGAATCCATCTTGGGTTGTTAATCCACCTTATGAATTAGCCAAAAGGTTGTATGCTGACATTATAGTTTCTCGTTAATGGAAGTTTATTGTTCAAAAAAAATAAAAGACAAAAATCAAATAGAGCAAAAATAAACAAAAATAATAAAAACTATAAACAAAAAATATAATTAAATAAAAATAATGCAATATCAATATGCAAATTAAACAAAATTAAAGAATTGATAAAATAAGAATGAGAATAAAATATATTTAAATAAACAAAAGAAATAAAAAAATAAACATGGAAAATAATAGGGAAAAAAACCAAACAAAGAGTAAGAATAAAAATGAATATGAAATGGAAAGTACCTAACAAAGAAAGTAAAAATAGATTGCCCTCAAATTACATGTACAAAAACTAGTAAGAGAGTTCCCTCCAAAATAATATCCCCTCCTTTTTTTTAACCTCCCTGTTTTAGAGCTCCCTCTATCCACTTCTAATCCCCTCCTCTTAAGATTTTATCCATTTTCTCTAACTTCCTCTCCCACTTAAAATATATATCTCTCTTTTTTTTGGTAACTTTCCCTCCAATTCTCTTCCAATTCCCAAGAAAATCTCCCCCCACTTTTTCATTTCCACCCTGAAAAACTAACAGTAATAAATTTAATTTTTTTTGTGCCAAAGACCTATTTGAAGAGAAAATTAGGTTTGAGTTGGATTTTTGGGCCATTACTTTAATGGGCTCATTCTTATTCGAGCTTTTCATCATTGGGCTTTCACTCTTGATTCGAGTCCAACCATATGTCAACAGGTATATTTTTCAAGTTTTGGAAGATCACCAATAATGTTCATGATCAAATTAAAATTTGATTCAAGGTTAAGTTACACAGCCTTAAATCAAGTTTCTACTTCGAGTTTTGAATCAACTGCTCTAAATTCATTGAAATAAAAATTCTGCACTAGAGATTGTAATTAGCTTTTTAAGTTAATAAAGTTGGTTATTTATCCATAATTTATTCCTTTATTTTCATACATGCAATTTGGGCGTTCAAATTTCTTACATGCCTAGCATGACCCTCTCTATCACTCATCTTTTATTTTACAAAAAAAAAAGATATAAAAATGATGACTTCCAAGAAGTATGACTTTGATCTTTTAGCTACCTGAACTCAAAGCAAGGGGGTCCATAGATGATGCTCAAACTAATGGGCCAATGTGCTCCTTATGCACGTCCAGTCACTAGTTGATTTCATGTGATAATCCCTATAAGGAGGAGAGTTATACTCTACATCACTACCCCTATAACAAGTCACCTATTTATACTATTATTTGAAGGAAAGGTCTAGGAGAGACTTTATAAGCTCATTCATTGATTCCGCCATTAATTAACTATTACACAACCTTTAATCACGTTTTCATGTCATTCCTCAACTAATGAATTGACAACTTACAATTTTTGTCAGTATGATCCCATTTTAATCATTGTAACAGCCATAGTCATTTAAACTACAACAGCAACAAACCAGGACTTGACAAACATCCTACCTTACACATGCATGTGATCTATAATAGCCTAAAAACAATTAATAGAGTTTTGTCTTCTCTTCTTTATCTTTTTTCTCTTTCTCTTTTTTTTTGCCTTAGCCATCTGAGGGTCCTTGGTCAGACTATAACCCTAATGTGAGGACATACTTTTCTTATACAATCATTTTAGAATTGCAACAATTAGAGCTAAGTATTACCTACATCAATACTAATCAATTGATTCATTCTGGCTATATAAGAATTTATATATATTAAATGTTGAACTCCAAAATCATTAAACCCAAAATTTGACAGGTGTCCCTCCTCATATTTCAATATTCACTTCAAAAGGCTTACATGAAAAACCATTGAATTTTTTATTTTTCTTAAAAAATTTATAAAAATTCTTATTTGAAAATACACATGTTCTATTTTATGTAAAGTATTCGAATTCTATTATGATTAAAATATTGCTCTTCTTTTTCATAAAAAATTATTTTTTTTTATTCCAACTAAAACATCTATATTTTATTCAACTAAAAATACCTTTTCCTCTTTTATTTAACATAAAAGGTAAAAAAATTGGAACTTTTGAATTTATTATTATTATTATTATGGGAAATTCTAGGGTTACTTTGATTTTTACTTACTTTCATTTTACTTTGTTTTATTCACCATTGGGTGAAAGTGTATTTTCTCATCCAATGGTGGTTATTAACAAAATACATTTTACTTTGTAAAAATCAAAGTAACCCTAGAATGCACCTATTATTATTTAATTAATTTATTAAAATTAGTTAATTAATAATGTTAAAATATTTTTCTTATTTACAGTTTTGCGACTAGGAAAGAATCCACAAAAGGGAGTATACATATATATATATGTGTGTGTGTGTGTGTGTGTGTGTTAAGCTCCTCATATTTCATTATTCACTCATAACTGTTGATGTGTAGAATTATTAAATTTTCTAATTTTTCTTAAAAAAATTTGCAAAATTCCTTATTTTGACAACATTCCTATGATCTTCTATTTTAGTTATAACAATCATTTTCTATTCCACCATAAACACTTCTTTCTATTTTTTTTTAATACCTATCTTCTATTCAACCACAAACACCCATTTTACTTCTATTTAACATGAAAATAAATAGCAACATATCATATTTTATTATCAATAATATAAGATACAAAATAAGGAGGAGTCTCTTCCACTTTGGATCAATTCCAACCGAAAGGATGATCTCCTATTTTTAGACTTTTTCTAAATGTTACTTCTGCATTATTTGTAGGCAAAATCCATTTTAAGCCCCTGAACTATAGCGGTTTTTTCTATTAAGCCCCTATCATTTTATTTTGTTTCATTGAGCCCCTATGCTTTTATTTATTCACCTATTGAGCCCCAATTTGACAAATTCCCTAGAAATGTGCAAAAAATTTAGGGGCTCAATGTATTACATAAATAATAGTATAGGGGCTCAATATATACATAAATAATAGTATAGGGGCTAGTCCAGGATCTCTAGCTTACAAGATGAGCGGATTCATGGGTTCTTCAGTGGTGCCAATATACCTGCCATCAATAAAATTCTAGTCTCTTTGTTTTGTGACAAAAGAGATGATAAGTCTACCAACCACTCTTCTTATGGTTCCAATAATCAAGCTTAATCCATGGAAAAGAAAACACTCACAAATTTAGATGTTCATTCTTCTTCATCTTCATGAATCCACTAGATTTGATGGAATGAGGTGTTTCAACTACTGTATTTTCTAACACTTTAGGGTTTCATCACCAAAGTTGGAAAATTACTTTAATGGGCTTGTTTATTTAATGAAGTTTATTAGGCTTATTCGTTGGGCTCTGCATTATGATTTTTTATTTTATCATTATAATCTTATTTAATTAAGAGAAATTTACAGGTTTGATTTTTTTTTACTGTTTAACAAAAAAAATCATATTTTTAATAATTTACACGTGTGCCATTTTGTCTTTCAAACGTGTCATTTTTCTAATTTTTGTTTTTGCTTCTATTTCTTATTTGGTTTCAATTTTTAAATTTTATTCTCTATTTTTTTTTACTTTCTCTGTTTCATTTTCTTCTCATCCTCTTCTCCATTTTTCAATGAGCTGGGAATTATCTTCAGAAATTGTCAATTATGTTATTGCAGTTAATTTTGATTTTATTTGTAGTCATAATGGTTGATGTATGTTCTAGTGAGTTGAAATCATCTTATTCTAATATTAGGAAGTTTGTGAAATCCAAACCTAATTTCTGCAAGAAGTTATTATGCAGTCGGCTTGTATAGCTATAAAAAGCATAAACAAACCGATTGTATTGATAGTTGATGTATGTAATTTATACATATATTTAAGTTGAATTTTAAGAGTTTCATGTTAGTTTTAGGTTAATAATAATTATCTTAAAAGAATTTAAGTTAATTAGGAATGATTTTTAGTTTAGAGTTTTAATTAGAATTTTTATTATTTTTGGTTAAATTTTAGTTTGATTAGAATATTTTTAGTTTTAATTATTTTTCCTCTTTTTGTAGGTAATTTTGTTAAGGATTTCTTAAAATTTCGTCAAAAATCGAGCATGGCCTGGACATGGGTGTGTCAAAACCCATGTCATTTAGTGGACCTTTGTGGAAGTTAAGCACACCCTGTAACATGGTCATGTCTCTTTTTACCTAACTTGAAGAATTGAAGAAATATTGACACGGCTTGAAGCACGGTCGTATGTCAGGCCATGTGCCTCTCTGGATAAAAGTTTAAATGAAACGTGACCGTGTTCTAGGCCTCCCAGATGGATAAACGTTAAGCATGGTTTGAAGCACGACAGTGTTATGGGCCGTGCCGGCCGAGAAAGCTTCTCCTTATGGATATAGATTGAGAAATTCACAAGGAATAATGACTTCATTATGCAATGCCTATATAAGGGGAAATATTATGAGTATTAGAGGGAGAATAAACACACCAAGAATTGTAAACAAGTGCTCAAGAAGGCAAACAAGAGTTGAAGAATTCAAGTGTCTTCATAATGAGCTTTTCTATTCTTCATCTTCATTCTCTTGTTATTTATTTTATTGTTTTTAGTTTGTCTTTGTGCCATTAAAGCCATGTGCGACTAAATTCCTTTTTAGGATTTGGAATTGGAGTAGCTTTCTAAGTTGTGATTGAATATATTTTTAGTTATTATATTGATTTTCAGTTAATTTTATGAGTTGTAATTTATTTTCTTGCTCTCAATATTAGGCCTGATTAATTGCATGTTTATAGTTAAATTACCCAATGGAAGTTCAGTGAATTAGCTAGCTTAATACTTATAGGACTTAGATAACTCGACCATGGAAGTAGGTGAGCTCTTCGAGGATAAAATAATTGTTAAGAAACTTAATGAGTTTTGATTAACCTTTAACCATAGGAGTAGGTTAGATTTTAATCTTAATATTTTTAATTGAACTGGGGAGAGACATTAAGTAAATCAGAATAATTACCCTTAACTGAAATCAAAAGAAATAATAACTAAGTTATTTATGATCGATCAAGAATAGTGAAACAATATCCAAACTCTGTGTTTCATTAATTGATTTTCTATCATATTTTAATTATTTATAATTTCATTACTACTTTCTTATTAAATTATCAATTTTATTTTATTTGCTAGCTAGGAAAAATAAGCAAAAACATTAGTAGTCAATATTCAATCCTCATATATGGAATGATATCTTTTTATACTACAATTCATAATTTGTGCACTTGCGGGTTTGAGCATAACAAGTTTTTGGCACCATTGTTAGGGATTGGTAATATTGATATTTATTTAATTTTTACTTCTCTTTTACTAGTATTTTTCCTTTATTACTCATTCGTTTTGTTCATTAATTTTTAGGATTCTTGGTAGTTTATGAACACTTGATCCCAAAAATTAGACCTATAGAAGATAAACCTTGAGATTGAGAAATCATGTAAGAAGAATCGAAAGGAAAAGCACGAAAGAGACAAGCAAATAATGGCTAAAGGATAAGGTGGACAACAAGTGAGAACACATGCTCTTCAAGAGTACACGATGCCGAATTCTGGAGACAACCAAAACAGCATTATGAGGCCAACTATTAGAGCGAACAACTTTAAAATCCAACCAGCAATAATTCAAATGGTTTCACAATATCAATTTAGAGGTCTACTGAGTGAAGATCGTAATGCCCATCTAGCATAGTTCTTGTGATATATTTAGGATGACTGGGATTAGTGTGAACGCTATAAAGCTTAGGGTTTTTGCTTTCTCTTTAAGGGATAAAGTAAAGTTGTGGCTAAACTCATTAGCGCCACAATCGATCACTACATGGGATTCGTTGTTTAAGACATTCTTAGCTCAGTACTTCCTACCGGGCAAAACAACAAAAGATTACAAGCTTCACACAATAAAATAATGAATCTTTGTATGAAGCACGGGAGCTGTTTAAGGACTTTTAATGATAATGCCCCCACTATAGAGTTCCTCAATGGCTACTTATTCAAACCTTCTACCAAGGGCTCGTCTATGAGGACTACTATAGATGCTACAACTCAATGTTCTTTTATAAGCAAAATTCTCGAAGATGCATACAATTTACTATAACAATTATCAATAGCAAGGGGATAGAGGCGCACCTAAGAGAGTTGGCACATGCATAAAGTGGATGTTCAAAAACTTTTAAAATGCTAAAATTGATATGCTCACAAAGAAGTTAGAGGCGATAACTAAACCACCAAACCTAATGTCCATTTATATTTGTGAACAATGTGGTGGATGACACCCTACAAAGGAGTGTTAAGGAAATTACTTCCCTCAAGACCCATCGATTGAGCAACTTAATACTATGAATAGCTACATAATGGCTCAAGGGAATCCCTATTCCAATACATATAATTTGGGATGGCGTAGTTACCAAAATTTTTCTTAATCTAATCAAGGTGGAAACTCAAATGTTAATCAAGGATTTAAAGAGCCCCCACTAGGTTTTCAATAAAAGAATCTTTATAATCAACCTCAACAGCACAAATCAAATATGGAGATCAAGATGGAAAAGCTTTTGAAGGATCAAGAGGAACAAAGGAAGCCAATCAAAAGCCTAACCTCATAAATGAGTCAGTTGGTTGCGTATAGTAAGATGTTAGAGAATTAAATTACTTCACAAGCTATTGCCTCTAACTATCGACAAATGGGTAAACTTCCTAGTCAACTCGAGAACCTAAAAGAGCATATGAATGCAATAATTCTATAAAGTGGAAAGCAACTATCTGAACCGGAAATGAAGGTCCAAGTTAAGGATGTGGAGAATACTAAGCCAATTATTGAAGTCACAAATGAGGAAAACAAGGAGGAAGAACTATAGGAGCCTGTGGAAAGTAACTTGAAATGTTTACCTTTTCCTTAAGGGTTGAATACAGCAAAGATGTATAAGCAATTTAGAAAATTTATGAAAGTATTCAACTGACTCAAAATTATCATACCCTTCTCGAAAACCATCACATAAATGCCCAAGTATGCAAGGTTTATCAAAGAAATTCTAACTAACAAGAGGAAGCGAAAGATTTTGAGACCATTCTTATTAATAAGGAATGTAATGTGATAATTCAAAATAAGCTTCCACAAAAGCTTAAAGATCCAAGGAGTATTTCTATATCTTGTGTAATTAGAAATATGTAAATAAGTAAAGCTTTATGTGATCTTGGAGCGAGTGTAAGTTTGATGCCCTTTTTGTGTAGGTTGGAAATCCTAAGTCCACCACCATCTCATTACAACTTGCGGATAAGTCAATAAAATATATCTTTGGATATTAGAAGAGGTACCAGTCAAAGTAATGATAGGTTCTACATACCTTGTGACTTTATAATTCTTGAGATGGAAGAAGAACATAAAATCCCTATCATCATAGGACGTATTTTCCTAGCCACAACAAAAGCAATTATTGATGTTAGGAGAGGCAAAATTATATTTGAAGTTGGGGAAGACAAAGAGGCATTTTATGTCCTTAAATTACCACAACAACATTCAATAATGGCATCTTATTTTTGCGTGGATGTACTAGAGGATTGTGCTAAGGAAGTTGTTCAATAAGTTTCCAAAGATCCACTTGAAACAAGATTTGTTCATGATGCTAAAGAGAAAGATTCAAGAAAGAGGATTAAGAAGAAGAAAAGACCTCTTGAAGAAGACATGCAAAAGTGGAAAAAGCATAAAGTTGTTAAAAACTTTTAATCTCCTTTTCAAGTGTTAGGGAAGCAAGCTCAAGAAGGGGTTGATTTTGCTCTGATCAATCCTCCTTAAATGAAGATCTGCATTAGGGTCAATCTGAGGACCTTAAATTAGCACTCATTAGGAGGCAACCCAATGTGTTTTTGATTTATTTCTTTAAGTTTAGTTATTTTAAGTTTAATGTTTCCTATTATTTCCCTTAATTTTGTAGGTCATCAAGCATTTGGAGCAAGTGAAAAAAAAAAACCTAAGTTTTTCAGTTAAGCATGCCTAGACGAATGACCATGTTACCGGTCGTGCTAAGGTACGCACTTGAATTTTGCTTTTATAAAGACTCACGCCTACAACACTACTATGTGTTGAACTGTGCTTTTAATTTCTTTTTTATTCAGCGTTCAACATAATTCAAAGCACGGCCATGATATGGTCGTGTCACTTAGGAACATAAAAACTCAATTTTGGACAGAACCTCACATGGTAACATGGCCGGAGCACGGCCGTGTTGATACAGACTTTTCATGACCTTTTTAGCTTATTTTATTTTTAATATTTTTTCTTTCATTTTTTGCTTTTTTTAATGCACCAAAACACTTTTTGGCATATCTATATATTTATTTTATTTTTTTGCTTTTATTTTTTTTTGTTTTGTTTTATTTCAAATTTAAGTTTTCACATTTAGCTCAATTGATCGAATTTCCTTTCACCATGGAATAGGGAAGTGCTCATTTTCTTTTTCTTTAATTTCAACATTTTTATCATTAAGGACAATGTCATAGATAAGTGTGAGGGAGGGTACCAAATGTTAAGCTTATGTTTATGTTTGTGTATTTTCTTTATTTTTGCATGCGTTTTAATTAGGTTAATTTGAGAAAATTTAAAATTTAAGAGAATTCTTTAAAAATTCATAATATTCATTAGTTTTTAACTAACTTCAACATACTAATCTTATTTGCCCTCGTTATTTTTATTTGTGGATTATTGAATTCATGATTAGAGACATTAAATGGAAAAGTGTGCAGTTTTGATAACATTAGATTTGGGAGTGTTTATTGTTAAGGATAGTTGAACATAATTCTTATGTGTAAATAATTTAGTTTTCATAATCTAAGCAAGGTTTTGGGATAATGATATAGGCATGTTTGTTTTTCTTTAAAAAAAAATGGTTATTGATTGGGTTCGTAGAATTTAAATTAAAAAAGAAAAAAGAAAGAAAAGGCAAGACGAAGCGTAAAACGCACTTGGGATGAAAAAAAAAAGAAAAAAGAAAAAATCAAAGCGAGATAGAGTATAAAATGCACTCGCTAAAGAAAGAAAAAATAGGGTCAAATGGAGCATAAAACGCATTCACCAAATCAAAATAAAATGAGATGGAGCATAGAACACACTCAATAATTAAAAAAAAAATTAAATTTTACAAATCTTATGATATTTCCATAAAAATTATTTATTCATGTTTTTATGCCTATTGAATCTTTACATAAGTTAGCACTTGGATTGTGTCTACTAAATTGTTTACATATGCGATATTTTTGTCTAATTATCATCATTAATAAGCATTTTTGGGTTTGATGTTGTTGAGATTGCATGTCTTCGAAGTTAAGATCTTTGGTTGTGGTTGAGTAGTTTTAATTTGTGTTGATTTACTTAGGGACAAGCAAGGTCTAATTGTGGGGAAATTTGATATATGTAATTTATACATATATTTTAAGTTGAATTTTAAGAGTTTCATGTTAGTTTTAGGTTAACTAGTAAAGAGTCACGTGCTTCGCACGAGAACAAAAAAAATTTTAAACTCGTAATAGTAAATAAATTATTAATTATGAACTTTGATATTATTATTTAAATAAAAGTTTAAAAATAATTGATATTTATTTATATTATAACAATTTGATATTAAATTAATATAGTTTTAATTCATTGAAATTTTCATAAATATTTTATTTAAATAAGTATATGATACTTCTTCAATATTTTTTATAATTAATATTTTTCTAAACTGTAGAACTAATTTTATATAAAAAATATTATGGCCATAATTAATCTATCACGACCCGAACTTATAGGTCCGTGACCGGCATTAGGGAATGGGAATACATAAAGTACCCGAAACTCATAGTAAGCCTTAAAAATTTTTCGCGAATTTAAAATTAATAAACATCAATACATAAAACCATAATGCATAATAACTCCATTAACAAAATATGAATGCTCAGATTTCATAAGTAAAATATTCTTCAAATACAATAATATAGTGTCTCATATCACATAAAACCATAATACAAATAAAAATCCAGTTTCTTTAAGCGACTACTGCGGTGTCTAGAATTTACTTATACAATACATATTTAATCTAACATACATAATGCAGCCGGAGATGAATGAACACGGCACACTGAGGAGACACTGGCAAGCTGACTGTGAGATCCTGAAAAAAATAGTTGAGGGGAATCAGACCTCACTGAGTGAATGAACTTTATGAAATGCATGCTGGTTTTAAAACATTTATTAAAATCATTTTTAAAACCTTTAAGGTAAAATAAATGTAATACTTTGAAATTTTCTTTAATCAATTAAATAAGAAAATCCTCATGTAAAACCATATAGTAAAATTTCCTTTTGTCAGAAAACTTGGTAGAACTCCTAAACCACAAAATTCTAAAAGTCACTTGACTTTCTCTTAATCCAATTGACTGTCGATCCTAGAGAGCAAGGCATCAACTAGGGACCAGCCACAGTCTGTCTCTTTTTCCAATTGACTGTCGATCCTAGAGAGCAAAGCATCAACTAGGGACCAGCCATAGTCTATCTTTTATTCTAAGTGTTATCTGGCACCCAGAGAGCAAAGCGTCAACCAGGGACCAACCAGTAACATTTATCCTAGCCCAGAGAGCAAAGCATCACCAGGGCACCCAATACACAATTCATCACACATTCAATTCAGTACTGTTGCGCAACAATCCTGGTGATACCCACTAGGTAGCATGCTCTACCATTCTTAAAAATATATATTTTGTAATACCCCGAATTTCCTCATTTTAAATTAATAAATCTTAGTATGAAATTTGCAGTGTTAATAAAGCGTTATTATTTTAATTATTATTATTTAGTAAAAATTTTCTTTGAATACTTACGTTAAATAGCATTTTAATATTTTAAGGATATTAGTTTAGTGTATTTCAAATACACTTTATTATTGTTTTTATTTATTTTATTTCTAGTATATATATATATATATATATGCATTTAAATGTATGTGTATGTATATATATATGCACTTTTAAACATGTGGTGGAGAATTTTATAAGTATTATTATTATTAAACAATAAAATACATACCCACTTATTCTCTTCTCTCTCTGTATCGGGTTTCTTTTTTTTTCCTTGCTTTTTTCTTCTTCTTCTTCTTCTTGACCGAACTGCACCACCACCACGAGCAGCACCCCTGACCGCCATCTTCAGCCCGCATCACCACCTAGCTCGCCACCACCACTCCTTCTTCTTCTCCGACCGACCACAACAGCCTCTTCTTCCTCCATTTTCTTCCTCTTCACCGGATTCCACCATTCAAGGCCGATGGAGTTCCGGTGAAGCTCCGGCCTTGTTCTTGAGCTCGAATTGAAGCTCATCACTTGGGTATCATCAATCTTGAGTCAATTCTTGGTAATTCCTTCTCTAATTCTTCAATTTTGTGGTTCTAATTCTAGGTCAAAAATTGAGAATTTTTGTGATTAAGTCTAATTAGTTAAGTTATTGTTTAATTGTTGTTTAATTAGTGTTTAGGAAGTAGAATGCTTTGTATATATGTAGTTTTTATATTTTTATGAATTTATTTTAATTATTTTAGTTATATGGTGAAACTTTGATTTTTGATTTATTATGTAAATTAATTCTTATTTAATGCTAATTAGTTTATTTAAGAGCTAACTTAATTGTTATTAATTTTCTAAGTTAGTTTAAATTTTTAGAGATTATTGTGAAATTAATGAATTTTTAAAGTATATATATATATATTGAGTTTAATGGATTTTTGATAGATTTTAGTTAAAAATATTATGTATATTGTTATTTTTATTTAATAGAGGTGTAAATTTCTATTTATTAGCTAAATTATCAATTTGTGCATTTTGGTTAATTTTAAATTAATTTCCGGAAATATATATGTAAATACATAATTATTGTAGTATTTCATTAATTGAGTAATTTAATGGTTTTAATTGAGTTAATGTAAATTAATATGTTTTAAAAGATATTTAAATTATAATTAGTGTTAAATTAATTTTTAGAAAATTATTTCATATTTATAAGTTATTATTGGAATTTACTATATATTATGTAAATATTGGATTTAATTAGTATTCTTAAGTTTAATTTAGTCATTGGTTATTTTTATGCTATTTTAACTAATTTGAGTAATTAGGTAATTTTAAGCAACATTAATGTTAGTTGCTATGTTTTAAAGAGTATTTGAAATATATACATATACATAGTGTTAAAGTGACTTTTAGGAATTTATTTC
>CATIWK010179052.1:0-27371 GCA_949634005.1 Mallotus japonicus
CTCCTCAATTTCCCTATCCCCAGCAGAAGGATCATTCAACTGGACATAACAAGACTTTTGTGCCAACGAAAACAAATTATCCTCCAAAGTAACAAACTCCAAATATTGATCATGAACCTTGGAAATCCTACTAATAGAATCTGAATTCAATGTCCCAGATGCAAGATCCTCAAGAAAAGGGCGGGGGATTGAACTCGAAAAATTCAAGTGGAAAGAATCATAAAGCGATTTTGAAGCATCAGAAACAATTCTCTGAATGTTCTTTTGACTGGGTTGTATAAAATACACGGCAGGAACATCATGAACAGGATTCCTAGCTTTATCAATAAGGAAATAAAGAGTAACCCCATGTTTTCGAAGATCTTTAACATGAATTAATGGAGATAATATATCTTGACAAAATTTATCATAAATTAAGATTTTGTAAACCTCTTCATTAGCAGCACCTGTTGCATTAACTGGTTGATTCAGGTTCAGCATCCGAAGTATACATTCTGCAAAACAAGAATTATAGATCAAATCCAGATCAAATACCATTAAAACAACAACTGGGCTCTCATCAAAAACAAGTAATCTCAAAGTATAATAGAAGGAGAACAGGAGATCTAAACCAAAAAATGGAAATCTACCTGTTTGTTTTTGACGGAGATTGAGAGCCATAACAGCAGCGTTACAGAACTCTTAAGATTATTCAGAAATTGAGAGAGATTTGTGATTCTGCTAAAGATCTATTTTCAATATTTCTCTGTTTACCTCTCAGATTTCAGTCGAGAGAAGAAGAAGATCTCATAAATGCCCAAAACAGAAGCTACACAACAAAAATACCCCAAGTTTTCTAAAATTACACGCGTGTCCCCTTGCCTAACTTAAATTACACGCGTAGCACTGCTCAGACTTCTCAAGTGCTTATTCACTTCTTTTCTCTTCTCAATTTGTGTTTGTTTCTATTTTTGCTGTGTAATTAATTGATTGCATGTGATTCAATAATGCCCCCGACGGATTATCAAGGATCATCAGCAGCCGCAGGAGGAGGAGGAGTAGCAGCGTCTTTTGGTCTCTTCGCTTGGTTCGTTGCTGCCGTTTGATTGCCTTATTCTCAATCAAATCATTCTAATACGTAAATAATGGCTTCGGTTCCTCCTTTTTCTGTATTTATTTACGCCTTATACATATGTAATCAAACAAGAACTTAATTGAGTTAATTTTGAAATGGGCAATTTTGGGCTTTAATCTAATTGATGCAGATTGAATTGGGTTTTGTTTAATTTTTGAAATAGATGCAGGTTGTGATGATGATAATGATAGTGTTTTAACCCAATTTTGAAGAGAATGGTACTGGTTTTAGCAATAGGAGACTTTCACATACCTCACAGGGCAGCTGATATATTCAATTCCATGCTTGTTCCTAGCAAGATTCATCACATTATTCCTGGGGTTGTTCAGCTTGACCTAGTTATTGCGCCTATGCCTCAGTTTGCTTTTGGTAGAGGTGTTGGTGGTGCTGTAAGGAGGTTTTGAATGTTTTGCTTTTAGGTCGACCGTCTTTTGTCTGTAAGGTCTTTCTCAGTGTGTGTATGGGTTATGGGTACTGTTCTGGAATTTTCAATAAAAGCTTTCTAGGAAGGCATAACATCTTTTTTGCTCCCTGCATTTTTATTGTTTTTGAGATTTACCCCTTGTACTTTTATTTATGCACATTGAGTCCCTAAACTTTTATTTCAGTTCACATTGAGTCCCTAAAAATATAGTGTGAGGACTCAATATGGACAAATACTTTATTTTATTTGTCACATTAAGTCCCCATTAAGGACTCAATGTATGCCAAAATAATAGTTTGAGGACTCAATATGAACAAATAAAAGTACAAGAGAGAAATCCAAAATAAAATAAAAGTGCAGGGGGGAAATTGGTGTTATGCCTTCTAGGAATTGGGAAAGGCAGAGTCATCCGTTTCTACATTTTGTTAACGCACTATCCTTTTGTCTTTTTTTGCCTTGAATTATTTTAGGCAAAATCCATTATTTGGTCCCTCTACTATACGAGTTTTTCACGGTTGGTCCCTAATCATTTAATTTGAAGAATTAAGTCCCTTGACTTTTTTTTTAAATTTCATCCTTTTATCACTCAGAATGCAAAATTGAAGACACTGTCGTCTTCTGTTGAGTTATAAAAGCATATCTCAACCAATATTTGGTTGTGAGCTTGATCATTTGAACTTAATTTCACTGTTGATTGTGAACTGCATCAAGCTGTTGATACAAATTGTTTGTTTTTAACGGCTGGTTTAAACATATTTTTTGTTTAGATATACTTTTATAACTCAACAAAAGACGATAGCGTCTTTAATTTTACATTCTGAGTGATAAAATGATGAAATTAAAAAAAAATAAAAGTCGAGGGACTCAATTCTTTAAATTAAATGATTAGAGACCAACCGTGAAAAACTCGTATAGTAGAGGACCAAATAAGGGTTATTCCAAGAAAGAAAGAATGAAATGGGGGGATTGAGAAATGGGGTAGGTCTCCGGTTCGAGACCTACCATCCCCCCTCCCCCACTTTGGTCAAAAAAAAAAAAAAAAAAAAAAAATGGGGAGTGCGACCATTTCAAAGCGAGCGAACGAGCGAGTTTATAGGAAAACAGGACCCAATCTGTAGCAACAGTAGTAAAAACAAGGGAGGAGAGAGAAGGAGAGACGACGGTGGCGATGATGCTGCTGGTAGCGAGCATTATCGGTGTCCTTATGCTTCTTTTGATCCTTCTTCTCATCCTTTTCGCCTGGAAACCATGGCGCTTCTTTTTCTCTTCTCCTGCTCCTCGCACTCTCAAGGTTCTCTTCTCTTATCAATTAATTCATCAATCAATCAATCCATCATTATTTCCGTTTCCATGTTTTCAATCATATCATGGCCTTTTAATTGAAGCTAAGGCCTGCGTTTTCTGTTTTGCTCAACTTTTTATTTTTCCCTTTTGAGTGATTTCATCGGACGTTTGGCATTGATTTTTTTGCAGCTTATGTTAATTTGATTTTGTTTTGATTGTTGCTGATTGATCTCTCTTTTTTTTTTTTTGGAATGATCTTGAGGTCAATAATTGGTGTTGTGTCTGATTGATTGTTTGATTGATTGATCAATTGATGGCGATCAATCCGTATTAGAATGTAATTAATCGCTTGATCGCATCTCAGGTGCAATGCTGTGAGTGGAATTTTTATGTATTGCACAGAATTTGTTTACTAATACTGCTTTCATGAATTGGATACGGAAATTTGTTTAATTTGCAAATGGACTATTTATAAATGATAGCTCCTTTTTTGCAAATATTAGAATGTTGAATGCAAATTGCCTGTTCTGGAGCATTCAAACAGAACCATTGCTGAATACTGTCTTGGTGAATTCATCTCTCTGGAGCACAACACCATGCTGAAACCTATCAGATGCTTTTTCAATGTCCTAGCTTTCTTCTGTGCTTGCTATTTGGAGGATACTTTTTACACATATTTGGCGTACCTAGAATTTTATAAGAGGCATCTTGAAAAAAGCTAATATAATTATGTAAAGGGCGCATCACATGTGCGTCTTATTCGTTATCATGCTTGCTGTGGCTGCTAGAATTAGGTTTTATTGTTTAAATGCATTCGTTGACTTTGAGAGTAATTTATGTTTCTGTTTTTTTTTTTTTTTTTTTTTTTTTTTGCCTTATTTGAATGAATGTCATCAAGTGTTTTACTTTTCATGGCTCCTGACATTTTTCTTTTTAGATTGGAGAATTAGAGAGACCCCTTGTTTCTGAAAATGTGGAAAGCCATGATATAGCAAGTAATTATGATTTAGAGGGAGCATGCTATCAAAATGAAGGGCCAGTGCGCTTGGCCCGGCCTCATGGACTTGTTCATAAACAAAGGCTTCCATCTGCATCATCCCATTTGAACCAAGGTGCTCAGTTTGTTTCTGGGAATTTTTTATCTGATAATTCTTTTTATTTTCATATGCTAGTTAATGTCATAAAACTTTTGTTCTCAGTTGTACTCTTATTCTATTTTTTCCCAGGAGATAGCTTGGTTTTAGATGTAGTTTCTGAACCTGCGGAGGATATTTCAGTTGGCCAAACCCTGAAGCGCACATTTGTGACAGAACGCCTAGCTGAAGTGCAGCAATATACTGAACTGGCCGATCAGAGCCCTGTCTTGGGATCTGATGTGCAAAATGATACCATTCAGGATTTTGTGCCCTGTGTTATCGCTGATCAAAGTAATTTCTTGTCTTTCACTTGTGTGAAAGAGGCTAATTTTGGATGGTTACTTCTGTTTGTCTAGAGTGAAAAACTTGTTATCATATATTTCTGTTAGAAGTGCAGGAAGCTGTCTCTCTTTGGAGGTCATATCTGGTCCTTCTTGTGGTCTCCGATCTTCCATACAGTCAACAAGTGCTTCAAAGCTTCCACTGACCATTGGAAGGGTTTCTAGTGACCTGTTGTTGAAGGACTCTGAGGTGTCAGGGAAACATGCAATGATTAATTGGAATGCGGATGTAAGTTCTTGATAATTACACCACTGGATTTAAATTTATGATTTTTTTTTTTTTGGTATATTGTACACTGATAAAAAGTTCTATTCTCATTCCAGAAGAAAAGATGGGAGCTCGTAGATATGGGTAGCCTTAATGGAACACTTTTGAATTCGCAGTCGATCAATCATCATGATTCTGGAAGTAGGCAGTGGGGTAACCCAGTTGATCTATCAAATGGAGACATAATAACTTTTGGCACTACCTCAAAAATACGTGTAAGTGAATCTTCGTGGTTCAATAATATTGTGAATTTATAATTTGTATCATGATGGCAGGTTTTCTAGTTAAATTCAATCAGCCACAGTTATTGTTAATGCCTGAATAATACTTTTCTCCATTTTGAAGAAATATAGCTTGCTATTGACTTCAGGAAATATAAATTTCTTTCCTGCTTCAGAAGTCTTTAAAATTATATTTCACTGTTAGTCATACTGGTGTGGCTCATCATTTTGTGCTTTTCATGTTTGTGTTGGTGGATAATACTTGTAGCAGAGCCTACCTGAACTCTGACATGCATAGCCTTTTTTGTTTACACAGCCAGTGTCACTTAATAAACAATGCTGCTGTACATATATTCTTTCTGACAGGTTCATGTTACATCAAAAGCTGAGAACGAGATGCCTTTTGGTGTAGGAATGGCATCAGATCCCATGGCTTTGCGACGAGGAGGGAAGAAACTTGCTATGGAAGATGTGTGCTATTATCACTGGCCCCTTCCTGGCACCGACCAGGTTTTAGATTTATTGATTTTGGATTGCAATGACAATGTTTTTCATTTTCTTGGAAAAACTAAGCAATTTAACCCCATCTTGCAGTTTGGAGTGTTTGGTATTTGTGATGGGCATGGTGGAGTGGCAGCTGCCAATTCTGCTAGCAAGTTAGTATTCCTATTTCAGTTTTAACTTGTTACCTCTCTTTAAGTTGAAACCTCCCGTGTTTTGTGTAACTTTTCTGAAAATGAAAGTGTACACTTTGAAGCATTTTGCATTGTTTTTGTCTGTAAATGTGGCTGGTCAACTTTGTATGTTGCTTGCAAGCGGTAGAAATTCTCAAAGAACAGAATTTCCATTGTGGATTCTTTTGTTTCTTCCCTAGTCCTGTACATGAACTCATGAAAATTTACTTAATGGTGATTGATATTATGCATCAGCTTCTTATGCATCAGCATGTTTCATTTTTAATAAAGATCTAATATTCATTACCCTCAGCAACATTTATCACCTGCTTATCATGCAGCATCTTCTTTTGCTTTGATGGTAATTTCATCTAGTAATGTTTATCCACTCTTGCTCCAGAATGCTTCCTGAGAAAGTTGCACAAATTTTGTCGGATTCACTAACAAGGGAGAGGGTTTTATCACAATGTGATGCTTCAGAAGTTCTCAGAGTTGCATTTTCTCAAACAGAAGCTTCAATGAATAATTATTACGAGGTTTTTGTTTCTTTTCAATATGCTGCTTGAATGCGCTGAATTTCTGACAAAGCAATAATATATAGAGGATTATTGTAGCTCTGTTTCATTTTAATGGGCTATTGCAATATTGGAGGTATTGGTATTACAATATTTACAACACACTACCAATTCCCTGCAGGGTTGTACTGCAACTGTGCTTCTGGTTTGGGCAGATGGTGATAAAGATTTCTTTGCTCAATGCGCCAATGTCGGGGATTCAGCTTGTGTTATCGCGTATGCTTTATTCTCATCGTGTACTTCTGTATTGCTTGGATAATATGCTAAAAGTTTGTATTAAAATTTATTCTCAGATACACTCAAATATAGACAAGCAGGCAGATGGTGGCCTAGGTGGCTAGTTTTCTAGGAATAGTGATTATAGGTAGTTAGATTCTGCATTACCATTTTTCCTAGTAAAGCATCAAATCTTCGAGAATCTTCTCTTCTAATAATTACTGATGCTGGAGAAACAAGAGGATACTTAAAACAATGCCTTGCTTGCATAATCTTATAGTAACAAAATGCACTATTAGTGTTTTATACTTCTATTGGTGGAGAATATAGGTAGGTGTTAGTTTTAAGTTATATCAAATGTGATTTTAATTCAATAGATGATCCTTTAAAAATATGACTGTCATTATGTCTATTATTTATTGTATTGCTGTGTAGTGTTCTAAGAGTAATTTGCTGGCCTTATAATAAAACAGTGAATGTCATGGCTCATTTGGTCCTCCAGAATGAAAAATCTTCCGCATTAGTGTCTTTAATATGATATTTACAGCTTGATGTAATTTTCAGTGTTGATGGGAAGCAGATTAAGATGACAGAAGACCACAGAGTAGTTAGTGATTCCGAAAGACTTCGAATAAAGGAACTGGGACAACCATTGAAAGATGGGGAGACACGTCTTTGTGGTAATAACAGATAGAACTTCATTTAATTGATTATTTTGACCTGACTTTGGATCAATATTATTTATTCAATAATCCTTTGGCATCTGATTTAGGATTGAACCTCGCTCGGATGCTTGGAGACAAATTTCTGAAACAGCAGGATGCCCGATTTAGTTCAGAACCCTACATAAGCGAAGCTGTGCATATAGATAGAGCAAGCACTACCTTTGCACTTTTGGCAAGGTGATTTTGCTTTTGATTAATGCCATTGCTTCAGCAATAAGTGACATTCTTACTGTTATACTCTGTCCTCTAGCTTGTGATTTCTTTATATGAGATCTGCTTTAGATTTTTAAATTGCTAAAAATTGCGTCACTTGAATGTGACTTTCTGTTCTCTAGTTAGTTATCTAAATTGTAATTGTTGAAAGTATTGATCTGGATAATGCAAAAATTGCAGTGACGGCCTTTGGGATGTCATTAGTGTTAAAAAGGCAGTTCAGCTTGTACTTCAGGTGAATATTATCCTGATAAAATAACTAATATTTGTTGTTAAAATACATTCTTTCCACAACATTTCATTAACATTCGGATTTTGATGCACACAGACGAGGGAGAGATATGTTACAGATGGGGATAATTCTGCTGAGAAGGTTGCTAATTTTTTGTTGAGTGAGGCTAGAACACTGCGGACAAAGGATAACACCTCCATAATTTTCTTGGATTTTGAGAGAAAATCTACAGTGTCTTCTTGTAAAGTTGTATCGTAATATAAATAATGAGTTATTAGTGTACAATTATAATTTTGCTTTTGCTTCTTTACTTTTTCGGGTTCTCTGTTGTTGGGCATTAATTTCTGCTTTTGGTGCTGATCTAAAGGAGGCATGCTGCACCAAGATGTGTTTCATAGATTTTTCTTTTTCTCATTTTGGCGTTGGAAGCTGCCTAAGGTGAAGATTGGCTAGAAAGCTTGAAATGGATGCATGATGGAGAGAACTATAGAATCGATGAGGTATCATATAGGTAGGATTATTGCTCAAAAAAAAAAAAAAATGCAAATGGTGGGGTTTAGGTTTTATCTGAATGCTAGAGAATGCAAAAGCAAAAAAGTTTGTCAAAGAATAAGATTTGAGGTAGAAATTGCAAAAAAGCTTATACTGGAGATGCGTGATCCTCTTTTCCTCTCAGTTAAATTTTGTTCCAATATGACAGTGCAGTTCAACAAACTAGATAGAATGGCTTCTTGTATGATCTATGTTACTTCACATTAATTGATGGTAGCATCTTGAGGTAGGTAAGGGAATTTGCATGCTAGAGTTTAGTACCTGTGCAACCCTTTTTGGTTAAAAATGAGAAACTAAGAGGAGATATTAATAATCTAAAGAGCGCACAAGGTCAATGAAAGAGCATTTACAAATGTATGAGGCAAGTGTACAAGGTCCATAAAAATATTTACAAAATGTATAAGATGAGGTGCACAAATCATTCAAAAAATACTTAGCTGTTACTGTTCTGAAAAAAATTCACTTAAAACTATTCGAGACTGCAATTAAATAGCAATATTATTTCTTTAACCTTTAAATAAATTTAAATTGAACCAAAAATTAAGTAGTTTAATGGTATAATTCTGTTTAAAATATTAATAAATTGGGGTGCAATTCTTGATTGATCTCTCCCTCCAATTAAAAAAAAAAATTGGGTTAACATAAAAAATATGTTGGAATTTTGGATTAGCCTATTGCTAAAGCCGCTTTCATATGTATGTAGGTAACCAAACCCTCTGCTGAACCATAAAAACTAAAAACGCGCGTTTTAAGGACACCGGCCTAACTCGACAAATGGGAAAGAAGAAGAAGAGAGCACACGCAGAAGCAGAAGCAGACGCACACGCAGTAGAAAACCACCAACAACCAAAATCTATCGCTAATGGCGATTCTGATAGGAAAACGAAGAAGAAGAAGAAAAATAAGGAAAGAAACGAGACAAATAAAGAAGAAAAAGAGATTCCTACAGCTACAGTGAGCATAGCTGTCCCTGGTTCCATCATCGACAACGCTCAATCTGTCGAGCTCGCTACTCGAGTATCACTCTACACTCTCTTTTCTTTTATACTCTCAATTACTTATTAATCCAGTTTTTTTTTTTTTCAGCATTACTTTGCCTCATTTTTGAAAATTTTTTATCTTTAATTTTGTAGTTGGCTGGTCAGATTGCTCGTGCTGCTACTATTTTTAGAATTGATGAGGTATCTGTATTTTGCTTCATTTTATTGCTAAAATTTTTGTGTAATGCTTTTTAATTGAGATTGCACCCTGTTTGGGACGTATTAGAATTGCAAGAATTCAATTTTATTGATATCTGTTTAGTTGATTAAGCTGAACTCTTCTTGCACATGTTTTTGTTCCAAACAAGGCCTTAGTGTAACAACTTGTTTCTGTTTTGTTCATGGAAAGAGTAATCTTTGCTTCTTTTGTGTGTGTGTGAGAAGGTGGTGGTGTTTGATAACGGGAGTATTTCAGTGAAAGAGGATCCTACTTTAATGAACACAGGCAATAACTCTGATAAGAATGAAAGTGGTGCTGCATTTCTTATAAGGATCTTGCGGTATCTTGAGACTCCACAGTATCTAAGAAAAGCTCTCTTTCCTAGACTTAATAGCTTGAGATATGTGGTGAGATGACCTGTCCAGTTGATAATTTTTTTTCGTTTGTTTGTCAATTGTTTTAAGGTTTTTGTAATTGTTCATTTTTCTGTTTTTTTAACAGGGTCTCTTGCCTCCACTTGATGCTCCACACCATCTGCGCAAGCATGAGTGGGCTCCATATCGAGAAGGTAAGCTTTTTCAAAAGTTTTAAACTTTGGCACAATAATTTTCCTAGAAATATTATTGTTGAAAGATGGTAGGTTTAACAAGCACCCATGACGATCTTTTTTCGTTCAGTTAATATCTTTTCTGGCATTAATTATGTCTACATTTGATTTTTGTCGTCTTTCCATTTTGTTTGAACTATCTGACAACTTATACTAACATTTGCAGGTGTCACACTAAAGGAAAAAGCTCCAAACTCTGTAGGAACTCTAGTTGATGTTGGTTTGAGTAAGGTAACAATCTAATGGAGTTTGTTGCTACTCTAAGTTTTAAATCCTTTAGTTTTCCAAAAGTAATTATGGCATCTCTTTTATTTCATGAGTTGCATAGAAAATTGCTTTGACCAGCAATGTAATTGCTAAGACAAATAATTGATTTGGTATTTTCTTGCCTACTAGTTTTCTCTCATTCTAAAGGTGGCTATAGTTGAAATTTTCTTGTGGCAATCTCCTCTCAATGGGAGTCATTTTGATCTGTTGATTTTTTGCTAACAGATGCTCTCCTTTTTCTCTGACCCCTTTAGCCTTTGTATTTATTTGAAATTCGGGCTAGAAATAACTTGTATCTCGGTCAATTTTGGACATCATAATTCATGATTGTAGTCCCACACTCCAGTATTACTTTTTTACTCATGACATTTGAAACACAATTTTATCAAAATGCTTATTTTTCTTTTCCTCATCTCCCCAATATCATAAGTGCTGCTAATTTATTAACGCCATCAATTTATTTCACACCAATTTTACAACTCTTCCTTAGAGGTCTAGATTGGCAGAAATTCTGGGGTAAATGTAATATTTTTACATCTTTGAAGCCAAATCATGCAGAATGTTGTTATTAATCAAGTACTTGAACCTGGCATGCGAGTAACTGTGGCAATGGGAGCCGACCGCAATTTGGATACTGGTAATGATTTCTTATTTCTCTTTTCTTTTATAATGTTTTGAACCTTGACTGATTTGTGTGCCAATCATTTAGTGAGTTTAGAAGGATTTCTTTTTCCCGATTATTAAGTTGAGACTTCTGATGTTCTCATTTCTAAAAACTTTACCTTTATGCCAATATTTCCCCCTTTCTTTTGTGTTTGTTCCTGAATATTTCTTATTATCTTTGATGTATTTTCATATTTTTAGTTCACCTTAATGTAAACTTAGGCATGCAGAAAAATTATCAACACTCATGAAGTTCATGATTTTCAATTGCATTTATCTAGATTTGCCACGTGAGGTTGTCCCATTGTCCAAGCCCACGGAGGAGGCAGGAATGTATTGGGGATATAGAGTGCGTTATGCTTCTAATATCAGTTCAGTGCTTAATGACTGCCCATACAAGGTATTTATACCTTGATACTATTTCCTTTCTAAGATCCAGATATACATTTTTGTTTACAACTGACAGAAGGCCTTCATCGGCTTCAATTGTTTTGATTGTAGGGTGGCTATGATCATTTGATTGGTACCTCAGAGCATGGTCAGATTATTAACTCATCAGAACTTTCTTTGCCAACTTTCAGGTAATTTTTTTTTTATTCTGTGAGTGATCCATAGTGTAATTTTCTATTGGTGGGTTTACCCATTTATTATGGCAAAGAGCTCTCAGTTTATGTTCTTAGGATTGGCTGCTTTGTGAATCTTTGTCATTGCATATCTTTTTGCCTGCTGTATGTCTGGCATTAGATGTCAGAATTTGTTTGTTCTTACATCTAAAACTAAGCAATTTTATTTGTGACAAAGCAGTAATAAGGCATTTTAAGCAAATACATATACTTCAAACTTTATGTAGGCATTTGTTGATTGCTTTTGGGGGCCTTGCTGGACTGGAAGAGAGTATTGAAGAAGACAGTAACTCGAAGGTATATCTATCTACAAACACACACACACACACACACACACACACACATATGTATTGCTATTATTGAAGAATTAGGTTTCTAAAATTTTGGATCTGTTTACTTCTAACATGTTTTGCCCTTTGATTGTGATGACATATAAATGTTATCTGGGAAAAAAATTGACGATGCTTTCTCTTATACATTCATGTTATTTATGCATTATTCTGTATGATCTAAAAACTTGTTTAAGTTGCACTATAGTTGCTTATGGTAGAAGTAAGAATATTACCAAATACTGACCTGGATGTTTCTTCTTGAAGGGTAAAAATGTTCGAGAGGTTTTTGATTCATATTTGAACACCTGCCCTTATCAAGGAAGTCGAACCATTCGAACTGAGGTCATACTTTTTATTTCCTTCTTGTATATTTAGCAAGCAAATTCTTTAAGCAAAAAGATATTGTAATTTAAATGTCTCCTTTGTAACAGGAAGCAATATTCATATCACTTCAATACTTCCAAGAACCAATTAACAGGGCATTGCCGAGAATTTAAGGTTAGCATGCAGTTGACTACAGGTTATGGTTATGATTGTATTTATACTTGGCATTTCTCTGGTCACAATTCACCTGAAGCTGGTTTCTGACAATAGGGAAGACAGATTCATAAGTATTTGTCAACGGGAGGATGGTCCTAGGATTTTTAGTATTATATTACCTAGTCTAGTTTGAGCTAAAAAAGCTTGAACATTTTGCAAGAGATTTTCCTGATATAGTTCTTTTTCTTTTTGTATAATGGCAAAATTAATCTGAATATGGATTTAATGAAACAACATGCTGGAGAAAACCATATGGTCTTTCGCCCACTCTAGTGTTCATTGAGAGCAATAGTTGACTGCTCTGTGGTCATAAGCCACCTTGGATGTTCATTTTCCAGTCCATACTAACTACTAGAGAAACCTGTAATGAATGCTAGCAGAATTTCGTCTTGTATCATTTTACAGATATGGCTGCTGGGGCGAATTAATCTAATTCAGTGGAGTCCAGATAACGATTTATTTCGTTATTTCGTTGGTTACTTTCTCTTTCAAATTACAGTAGTTCATCTTATCATTGATTATTTACGGTTGGCCCGTTAAATTGTTGGTTGAAGAAGTAAGGTGTTTATTTTCAAGAGGCTTTAGGATTTTGAGTCTTAAGGGGTTCTTCTTTGTGTCTCTTCACGATGCTAGACTATACGTACAGAAGTTGAGGTTCTTGTATTTCTTTCTTGGTGCATGGATAGAGTCCATAAGAATGCACCCAGACAGGAGATATAGGAGCACTAGTCTCGCAAGACTTCATGAGCCAGTAACATAAACTATTATACAATTATAGCTCTTTTTTTTTTTTTAATTCAACAATTATACCCAACCATAAATACCCTTTTCAGCTGCAGCCGTATTTAACTTTGCATTTTATTACTGAGCAGTTTATGCCATCTAATTCACATAAAATTCTAACAATTTTTGAATGACCAATCTTTTACTATAATTGGATAACTTGAGCAATTCATAGTGAACTATAGTTCAGCCAAAAATTTTCTGTAACCACTTGCTAATTTTGTATAATTATTGGGAGCAAGGTCTAAATTGATCTCATTTTTGCCTTAATCTTCGACTGCTCCCACTTGCACATCGATTCTAGTGGCGATGCCATCTCTTGCTATATTGCTAGAGATTTATTTTTTAGACTAAGTAATTACCTCGATTATTATTTATGCAAATTGAATAAAAATAAAATATATTTATATTCGAGCAGGCAATAATTTGGAAAATTTTAATTGTTTCAACTAACTTTATTTGATAATTCATATTCCAATATTTTTTACAATATTAAATAATATAGAATAGCAATTCCTTTCAAAAAAATATATGTATAATGGCAAATTCATCATAAAAGAGATCTAAAATAGAAAAAATAAATAAAAACAGTTATAAAGAGAATTTACATATAAAAAATTAACGAATGTAGCTGCTAAGGGTGTCTTAGTCCATGTCGTAGGATTTCCAAAGCTGTGTATCTTCATCTCCAACCTATGGTTTTTCTACTTCTGGATATGATGGCCTGTTGTAGCTGCTAAGGGTGTCTCTAGCTTTATTATTCTCTACAATTCTGAGAAGTTTTTATTCAATTCAGCCTGAACATGCCATTTTATTTTTGGTCTTTTTTTTTCTGGTACGAATAAAGAAAACCAAAACTCACTGGCATTGCTATAACGTACCTTCTTGGAACAGATTTATACATAACTTTAGTGCTCTAGTGATTAAAAAGAAAGTAAAGCAAGCATCTGCATAAATAGCATGTGTCTCTTATTCAGAGCAGTAAATGTACATTGATGAGATATAACCTTTAACACAAGGTGAGGATGAAATTTGCTGATATAGACGTAGGACGGGATCGGGATCATATACTTCTATACACAAAGCTTTTCTGAAGCATATGAATTTGAATTTGAAATTATTACTTAACTGATATCAAATTTATTAATATTTTTATTGACTCTTCAATTGCTAAGACGATGTCAATTTTATTAATATTTTTGTTCTCTTCAATTGCTAAGACTGAGAGGTGCTGTAATTTTTCTTTTTCTTTTTTTAATGGGATTAATTGTATCAGCAAGCACTAAATGTTAAAAAGGGTAATACCGCTTTAGAAATAATAATAATAATAATAATAATAATAATAATAAACAAAGAGTGATGTTATGAGAGCACATATATGCATACTTATGTAAGCAAACAAGTTCTTGACCGTTCATTGTTATAAGAAGATTAATTCATAACCACTAGATTATGCTTGGTTGCCAATATTTTGTTGATCCATTTAGAAATTATTGTAAAACAAGAGGTAACAAGAAACATAAATATTTTTCTTTACACTGTGCATGACAACTATAGAGGGAAAAAAAGGAAAGGTTTTTTTAAAAGAGAAGGGAAGGGAGGGAAAGGAGAGAATAAAAACTATAGATTTTATTGTGTATGGCAACTTAAAATTAATTAATAAAGGAAAAAGGAGAAATATTTAAAAAAAAATAATAAAACTTTAAATTACATTGTGTTTTGAAATTGAAATATTTTACATTTCAATTTTGGGTGTAATCAATTTCACTTTATATAAGGAGAATGAGGGAAAATAATTATCTTTCCCCTCTATTAATTTTTAATAGTCAAATAACATAAAATTCAATTTCTACTCCTATTTCTTCCCTTCCCTTTATATTTTTCTCAATTCATACATAGTGTTAATGTTGAATTAATTTTAGGCCGCCGCCAAAAATTGGGATTCAAGTTTAATTAGTAAAGATATGATGACATTAATTATGGTAGATGTTCTTAGAGCATCTCCAATAGGCTCTTTATCTAAGTAAAATTCTTTAATTTAAAGAGTGAAACCTAAAAAATAGTCTCCAATACACTCTCTATATTTTTATTTTAGAGTAGAGAGTTGGTTTGATTCTCTACATGTAGAAAGTCAAACCTCACTCTCTATTCTAAAATATTTCAATTCCTCATGCAGAATATTAATTGATGTTTATCTATTTATTGAAAATAATTTTCTCTTTCATCAAATGGAAGAAAAAAATTAAATAAATAAAGGAAAATCTTGTAAAAAATAAAGGAGAAAAAAATTAAGTATTAATGTTTATTGGATAAAGTAAAATGAAGATTAAAAATATATAGAGTCTATTGGAGTTATACAAATTTCTACACTCTTTCTATCTAACAATTCTTTAAGATGCTTTTTATTGAGTAAAAAATGCTCTTTAAAATAAAGAGCATTATTGGAAATGCTTTTATGAGACAAATCGATGAAGAAAATACTAACTTTTTTAATAAAATATAATTTATCAAAAATTAGATATTAAAATATTTTTATTCTATTAATATAAAAAATAAAAATTCTCGTTAAAAATAATTTTAAATAAAAATATTAAATAATTCAAATATTGATGGATTAGCAACTATATATTTTAAATTGGTTAAAAATTAATTTTTAATTTATTAATTCAAACTAATTTTTCTTTTAATGTCTATTTTATTAGTAATTCAGTAACTTTTTATTTTAACAAAATCATAATTCAAATCCTAAACAATCAACCAATGCCACTAAACTATTTTCTCATTTTGCAACAGGGAAAACCTTTTATTAATACATTATGCATTAAGATTGAAAATTTCCAACTTTGAAACAACAAAACTAAGAAACACATAAATAATAAAAGAATTCTCAAAAATTAATAATAATAATAATAAAAGACAAAATCATATTATATATATATATATATATATATATATATATATATAGGAAAAATACATAATTGGTGTATTTATGTATAGGAAAAAAAATACAATACTTTTTTTACAATTAGGTGTCTGAACCTGCAAAAATTTTATAAAATGGTATCTCTAGCAGGTTTTACAGGTTAAAGTGTTTATGTGTCTTATTTTAAGTAGTAGATTGACTTAAATGCCATTTTTTATACTATATTTATTTTTTATTTTTAAATTTTTAAAATTTATTTTTCACTTATATATTAAATTTGAAAGAAAAATATACTTAATAGTATTAAATTAAAATAAAATAAAAGTAATCTATTATTATTGAAAAATAAAAATATTAAATTTATTTTTAAATTTACTTGAAAGAGTGAAAAGAAAAATACAATTTAACTAAAATAAAAATACAAGTAAAAGTTTATTTCTTGTAATTAAATAATAAAAATAAATAAATTTTTAATGGGTAAAAATTTTATTTGACTAAAACAATATAATTAATAAAAATAAAAATATTTAATTTTTCTAGTTTAATATGATAAATAAAATATACTTTTCCCAAATCTAATAATTTTAAAAAATAATTAGAATAACAAAAAATATAGTTTAATATAAAAGAAGGGTATTTAAGTCAATATACTATTTAAAATAAGACAAATAAATATTTTTAATATGTAAAACCTGCTACTAGAGACACCATTTTAATTTTTTTTTTACAACTTTAGACATCTAATTGTACAAAAATTATTTGAATACCAAAATAATAAAAATGAAAAAGTTCGGACCTTACGCAAATTGTTTCTATTAGTTTTTAGATAATAATTTTGAAAACTTCCAATTATTTTTGCAGAAAAAATTATTACTATTCTGATTGCATTTTCATGCTTTTTTAATAAATTAAAACTCATATTACTGATTATTTTTGGGAAAAGTGCAAATACCCCCTCGATGTTTTAACCTAATTACAGATGAATCATTAATGTTTTTAGGGGTTCAATTACATTCTTAACGTTATAAAATTAGACCATATAAACACTCGTCTCTGTTTAGACACTAACAGCCATATACATGGCTTGTGGGGCCCAGAAACATTAATGATTTATCTGTGATTAGGTCAAAACATCAAGGGGATATTTGTATATTTTCCCTATTTTATTATAACTTGATATATTTTTGTATACTATCACTGTTTTTTGTAATTTAAAATTATTTTATGTAAAAATAGTTAAAATAATTTCAATTTATATAAATATAAATACTATAAAATTAATTTCATAAAAAGTGGTTTATTTTTTATAGTGCAACACTTTAATATAAAAAACATCAAGTTATAATGACAAAACACTATAATTTTTATATTTACAAAAAATAACATTAGTTTAAAAAAAAACACAATATTTTTCACATTTATGTAAACTTATATAAAATTTTCTAAATAGAGTATATTACTTTTTTTTAAAACAAAAAAGCATAGAAAGTACCTAAATATAGATATTTGGTTTTATTTTTATAAAATAGTTTAATTTTAAATTAAAATTAAGTTATCCTGTCAGTATTTGTTTAGATAATTTCAAAATTATCTTACAACTATTTGTCTAGAATTTCGAAATTTACATAACATGAATTCTCAATAAAGGACAATCCACTATTTAAAGTTTAAAAAAGAAAACAAACATTTTTAAGCATAATAATTATTCAAATAATTAAAAAAATAATATTGGGTAAATATGAGGTTGGGTGGAAAAATTAAAAAAATAATATTTTGGAACAAACACTATAAAAATTAAAATTATTTTAAAAATAATATTTTAAAACAAACACTTAATATTTTTAAAATATTATTTTTATAAAAATAAAACCAAACATCTATGTTTAGATACTTTTTATGCTTACTTTGTTTTAAAAAAAAAAGTGAAATACTTTATTTAGAAAATTTTATATAAATTTTCAAAAAATGTGAAAAATATTGTGTTTTTTTTTAAACTAACATATTTTTTTGTAAATATAAAAATTATAGTGTTTTGTCATTATAACTTGATATATTTTTATATTAAAGTGTTGCACTATAAAAAATAAAATCATTTTTTATGAAATTAATTTTATAGTATTTATAATTATATAAATTGAAATTATTTTAACTATTTTTACATAAAATAATTTTAAATTAATAAAAAATAGTGATAGTTTACAAAAATATATCAAGTTATAATTAAATAGGGAAAATGTGCAAATATACCTTTGATGTTTTGACCTAATCACAGATGAACCATTAATATTTCTAGACCCCACAAACTATTAGTATCTAAACGGAGAAGGGTGTTTATATGGTCCAATTTTATAATATTAAGAGTGTAATTGAATCCTTAAAAATATTAATGATTCATTCTACGATTAGGTCAAAACATCAAATACGGATTTGTATCTTTTCCCATTATTTTTATATGATAGAGGCATAGAGCTCACTAAATGACGGGGTGACAGAAGACATGGAATTCTATGATGTATGCTAGGCCACGTGCTTGCTTTAGTGAAGCGTCAGTGACGTGTCTAGGCATTTTTTTCACATTGTCTTGCAGACCACGTGGCTTATGCCACATGGACGAATGCGACGATGTGGACATGCTGTGCATAGACACGTAGACGTAACCTAAGAGTGCAAGTGGTCCATGTGGATACAAGTGATGACGTGGTTGTGCAACCTGTACAAGTGGTGGAGTGGCTTGTGAGCTGCTGCTGTCATCTGGAACAGGGGTGTTTTTGTGATTTTGAAAAAATAAAGGCGTGTTTGGAATGAACAAAATAAAGTAGTATAAATAAGCGCACACCCTATAATTTCCCTGTGTTTCGCGTAGGCCTTTAATACCAAAAAGAAAAACAGAGAAAACGCCGAACAGAAAGAGAAGGGCTTTTTATTTTTTATTTTTATTTTAATTTTTTTTTTCAAAGCGAAGGAAGGAAAGATAGAGAGATAAAACTGAGCCACTCCAACGCAATTGTTGTAATTTCTCTCCTATTCAAAAAAAAAAAAAAAAAGCCGTTATATAATAACAGGCTCTTGAAATCATTCCCGCCATGGTGGCTCAGCAAGAGCACCATCTTCCTCGAGAAGAACCAGAGGAACCATCTTCAGACAACTTGGAACAGACTCAATCTTTGATTTCAGCCCTTAACCTCGTCTCTCGTAACCTCCCTCTTCCTCCTCATCTTTTTAACACTGTCTTCTCCATCTATTCCGATCCCCAAATTGCCAGTTATGATGCTCATAATGGAATGGTATGTGTTCCTTACTTACCCTTTTGGTTCTTTTGGATTTTTTGTGGTTTGGCGGTTTTAATTTTTATGCCCTTTTGTTAATTACGTGTTTTTGTTCTTGGATTATTTGCGTTTGATGATAAATTTGAGATTTTTAGTCGTCTAATTGTGTGTTTTGTTATTGAAATTTTGTGATTAGGGTTGTTTAGAATGATGGGTTCTTGTTGATTTTTCTTTCTGCAGTGATTCTCGTTATCTGTGACTTTTATGCTGTCATATGTGGCAGTTTTACGGATTTTTGGACTTTTTTCCCTCAATTTATTTTATGCATTGAAGAGGGTTTGCCCTATTTAGGTTTCTTTGTGGCTTGGTTTTGTTGTTTATAATGGTTAACTAGTGTGCTGTGCACCTGGGCTGTTACATAATGTGCTTGCTAGCTGTTATTATTTTAGTTCAAATTCTCTACTTCTGACTGTTGTTTTTTAATTTCATACTGATGCAGCAGGATGACTCTGGAATCCATATCGGAGGAGATTTGATGGCTGAATTTGAGGATGCACTATCAAGGCAGAGGTCTAATTGCATGTCAGGTTCTTTTTTGAGGGAATCAAGGGAAAAACGATATCAAGGCCATATTCTGCATCGCTTACATGAACTTGAAGGTTTTCACTTTTTTTAAAATGAATGTTCTTGTTTTTGGCAAATATTGTTATGCCCTCGGAATGTTGAATGAGGGGAAGTTTTTTAGCTCAGTTTGTTTGCTTTTACATCGATAAGACTCCCCAATCATTTTTGTATCAAATTAGATTGCGTATTATGGTACATTTGGAAAGGATTACATAAATGATTCATGTTTTGTCGCAGAACTTCCCTCAACTAGAGGTGATGAATTGCAGTCGAAGTGCCTACTTGAACTTTATGGATTGAAGGTAGACTCACTTTTGCTGGAGTTAAATATACACCAAGTTTGTGCTTGCCCATAATATTTTTATCCAAGTATCTGCTGTCTGGTCGGATGATAACATAGCATTTGGTTATTTTACTGTGGAGTGATACTTCTTTTAATATATGTTTGGTTGGGCGAGAAACAATTCAACATTTAAAACTGAGTCTTGAAAATTGTTTCATGGCGAGGTGCTGAAAAGCCTGTGAAACAAACCTAAGTTTAGCTAAACTAGAGGTTCATTTTTTATATTTTAGTAGATTCTATGCTGAAGCAACTTCTTGGTTGATATTTTTGGATAACTTTTTTTTTTCTTTTCCTTTCTTTAAGAACTGAAGGATGACATTTGTTTTGTCCTGTGGGCAACTACTTGTTTCTGGCAGCTAGCGGAGTTGCAAAGGAAAGTACGGACAGAAGTGAGTTCAGAGTACTGGCTTCATTTGAATTGTGCCACTCCTGACAAGCAGTTGTTTGACTGGGGTATGATGAGATTGCGCCGTCCTATGTATGGTGTAGGTGATGCTTTTGCCACAGAAGCTGATGATCAATTCAGAAAGAAACGGGATGCTGAGGTTCACTTTTTCTTTTTCTTATTCTTTGTACACTCAGAAACAGGCACACATATTTTCCGCAACTTTGTTCATATTTAAAGGGGGACTTGTAGATTGGACATACTGTCTGTATGCTGTTCTGCTTATATTATAAATTGGTTTTATTATGTAACTCTGCCATTCTATATAAATTCAGAACTTAATTAACTTGCGTGAAGAATAATATTATTGAGTGCCAAACATGGTATATGTTGTGTGATGCTGATGTGGTGAAAATAATATGGATGCAGAGGCTGTCAAGGTTAGAAGCGGAAGAAAAGAACCACATAGAGAGTAGGAAAAGAAGATTTTTTGCAGAAATACTTAATGCTGTGCGAGAGTTCCAATTGCAAATTCAGGCTTCCCTTAGAAGGAGGAAGCAAAGGAATGATTGGGTCCAGGTACTTTGTTGCCTCTCTGTTGTGTCCTTTATTTTTCATTTTGTTTCATGGTGAGAGAATGCTTTACATTGTAGTCTTTATACATGGATGTCAAGATAGCTACCTGAATATTATATGTGATTGTGAGCTTAAAGGAAACCATTGGGTAATTTTGATGAATTAATAAGAAGCACATTGAAGACAAGATTTGCATTAATTTTATGGTGGCTTCACCTGATTATAGCTGTTCTTAGCATAGCATATGCTAACTAGACCTGTAATTGTTATTGAAGCAATGGCATGGAAGGCAAAGGCAGCGTGCTACTCGGGCTGAAAAGCTGAGGTTCCAAGCCCTGAAGGCTGACGATCAAGAAGCTTATATGAGATTAGTAAAGGAGAGCAAAAACGAGCGACTTACTACACTTCTTGAAGAAACAAATAAACTCCTTGTTAATTTGGGGGCTGCTGTTCAGCGTCAGAAAGATGCAAAACATTCAGATGGCATTGAACTCTTAAAAGACTCGGAAGATGATTCTCCTGATTTGGATTTTTCAAAGAATGAAAGCCCAGGGGATACGCCGCCTGAGGAAGATGCTGACATCATCGATTCTGATCACAATGATGACAGTAGTTATTTACTTGAAGGGCAGCGACAGTATAACTCAGCCATTCATTCAATTCAGGAGAAGGTAAAACAGAAAGCCTTATTCTCTGCATCATTTTATTTCCAGACCTCTTTGAAGGCCTCTGAAGTTGATTCTGACCATTTAAGATTTAATATTTTATTTTTTATGCAATTATTAAGCTGCTTGTCATAGTATGTCAAACAATTGTAGGAAGGAGAGCTAATAAGGGCCAGCAATTGTAGGATGGGTTAATCCTTATATTGACAGTTCCCTCCTGTCATTTTCTTTAACTAATGTCTTACCTAGATAATTTTACTCGTTTAAATTGTGATACACAAGTGACTGGCATTTTATTTGTTTCAGAGATGGCATGTTAAATTTTATGAATAATTATTCATTTTATATTTTAATTGCAAGAATCCTGCCCATTCTATGGGTAGGCATGACTATCTAGTCCATTCCAATTTTGAGTCTGACGCTGAGTGGTCTGTCTATTTTTTTTTTTTATTGGGGAGGGTTGGTCCTTGACTTGTGATGTAGGATGGATTTGATAGTTTTGTCCTTTTCACTATTTGGTATTCATTAGCTACAAGAGGTTTTTAATTGATGCAGAATAATATACACTACAGGTTTTAAGCATGTTTGAAGAACAACAGATTTTTGCAGCAAAATATAAATGATTTGATAAAACGCTCTCCTATATATGTTGCAAAAAGCACTGTAAAACTGCATTTTTTTTTTTGGCTGAGTATACTGGTAATTGAAGCATCTAATTAAATTTAATGTTGTAAAACAGGTAACAGAGCAGCCACATATGCTGCAAGGTGGGCAATTAAGACCATACCAGTTAGAAGGGCTTCAATGGATGCTCTCTTTATTCAACAACAATTTAAATGGAATTTTAGCCGATGAGATGGGGTTGGGGAAAACAATACAAACTATTTCATTGATAGCATATCTGAAGGAGACAAAAGGTATTCGTGGGCCACACTTGATAGTTGCTCCAAAGGCCGTACTTCCCAATTGGATTAATGAATTCTCAACATGGATTCCGGAGGATGAGTATGTGTCTTCCTTGGGGAAGGCTTTTTTTTTTTTTTTTCTTTTTTTTGGGGGGGGGGGTATGTGTTCTATGTGCAAACAAATGCTGTGTGGCTTTGCAATTGCTCATAGTTTTCTGTCCTGACTCAGGATTAAAGCTGTTCTTTATGATGGGCGTCAAGAGGAGAGAAAGGCGTTAAGAGAACAGTTATCAAGAGATAGGAGCCTTGATGTGTTGATCACACACTATGACCTAATCATGAGAGATAAAGCATTTTTAAAAAAAATTCTTTGGCGTTACTTGATTGTTGATGAAGGGCATCGACTGAAAAATCACGAGTGTGCGCTTGCAAAAACACTTTACTCCGGGTACAGTGCTACGTTTGTGGAAGTCTGCTTTAATTTTTGCATTTTGAAGTTGTCATGAGGAGCCGAATTTTTAATTGCTTTAGTTGAATTTCTTTCTTTGTTCTTTGTTTTTCCATGAACAATTTATATGTCCTATCTTTTATTACATTTGTGTTTCCTCTGGAATGATGGTATCTTCTTTATCTAAACCAGATTTAGTTGTTCTCCTTTTATGTTTTTGCAATAACAATATGAATAAGGCTTTCTTATTGATTTTTTAACCTGTATGCAGCTACCAGATTGAACGTAGGCTTCTACTAACTGGAACCCCAATACAAAATAGCTTACATGAACTATGGTCTCTACTCAATTTTCTCCTTCCAAATATTTTTAATTCTGTCCACAACTTCGAGGATTGGTTCAATGCTCCTTTTGCAGATAGGACTGATGTAGCTCTTACTGAAGAAGAGCAGCTGTTGATCATTCGGCGTTTGCATCATGTAGGTTTTGCTTATGAATTTTTAAAATGATTAAGATTTATTTAGCACATTGTGATATACGCATTTTTTTTAATTTTTTAATTTTTGTTCTCAGGTTATCAGGCCATTTATACTAAGGAGGAAAAAAGATGAGGTGGAGAAATACCTTCCTGGGAAATCCCAGGTCATACTGAAATGTGATATGTCAGCATGGCAGAAAGTATATTACCAACAAGTAACAGAGATAGGCAGAGTTGGCCTACAAAATGGTTTGTTGCTGTAGCTCCTATATTGAAACAAGTCTTCTTTGTGAATTCAGTTAAATTTGTATTGATCAACATCAATATTTACTTTTGATTAAATCAGTTCATTACTAAGTGTTGCACATGATTACATGCTTTTCTTAGTCAGTTTAAAAATGAAGAGGGGAAATTTGCATTCTTATTTTAAATGCAATGTCATCCAATCTTATAATTAATACACCTATGTGCATGATGAGATTTCAAATGGTGCATGAAAATGCATATAATAGGAGCATTGACTTTTAATCCATTGTTTATGCGCAATGTGAAGGCAGCTTGATACACATAGCCAAATTGTTGAAATATAGGAGCTAAAATTCATTGAACAAGTGACAGTTTGAAGGACTCAATATCTAGCTAGTTCTGTACATTAGGTTGCCTACAATACAATTGTTTGCATCATTTCTTTCATTCATCCTCATTGGAACTTATTGTTGATTTTCTACATTTGAGACTTAGCATTTGAGTGCAATACTGCTTGCCAATTCATCAAACTTGCTAAACTTCCTATGTAAACAACAATTTGCAGGCACTGGGAAATCAAAAAGTCTACAGAATCTGTCCATGCAGCTTCGAAAGTGTTGTAACCACCCATATCTTTTTGTTGGAGATTATAATATGTGGCGGAGAGAAGAAATCATTAGAGCAGCAGGGAAGTTTGAGCTGCTTGATCGTTTACTCCCGAAACTTCGAGCAACTGACCACAGAGTGCTGCTTTTCTCACAAATGACCCGTCTTATGGACATTCTTGAAATTTATTTGCAGCTACATGATTATAAATATCTTAGACTTGATGGCTCAACAAAAACTGAGGAAAGAGGAACTTTACTAAAGCAATTCAATGCTCCAGACTCTCCTCATTTCATGTTTCTATTGAGTACCCGTGCTGGAGGGCTTGGCCTGAATTTACAGACTGCTGATACTGTAATAATATTTGATAGTGATTGGAACCCTCAGATGGACCAACAAGCAGAGGATCGTGCACATCGTATTGGACAAAAGAAGGAAGTTAGGGTCTTTGTGTTGGTTAGTGTTGGATCAATAGAAGAGGTAATCTTGGAGCGTGCAAAACAGAAGATGGGCATTGATGCAAAGGTTATCCAGGCAGGACTATTTAACACAACATCCACAGGTATTCTGTCATTCAGTCATTTACGATTGGTCATTGCATACTACCTTTTCAAATAGTATAGAAGGCAATATTGTAATGATGATCATTGTGCTGTAGATATTATTTACAAATAATGAGATTCATTTTGCACATTCATGTTGTGTGTTCATGGATTACTTTCATGCATTGCATGTTGAAAGTATCATAACATATTACATGATCCCTGCTAAGCATTATTCTACTTATTGGACGAATTGGTCACTGATTAAGGTTACATGTCATTGCCTGTGCAGCTCAGGACAGAAGAGAGATGCTAGAAGAGATCATGCGCAAAGGAACAAGCTCTCTTGGAACAGATGTGCCTAGTGAGAGAGAAATTAACCGCCTTGCTGCCCGAACACCAGAAGAGTTTCGGATTTTTGAGGAGATGGATAAGGAGAGAAGGAAAAAGGAGAATTATCGATCACGTCTCATGGAAGAGCATGAGGTGCCGGAATGGGCATATCCTGCTCCTGAGAAGGAAGATAAAACCAAAGGTTTTGATCAGAATAATACCGCTATTCTGGGAAAGCGGAGAAGAAAGGAGGTCACTTATGCTGATACATTAAGTGATTTACAATGGATGAAAGCTGTGGAAAGTGGACAGGACATATCAAAGTTGTCAGCTAAGGGAAGGAGACGGGAACATCCTCCATCTGAGGGCAATGATTCATATATTAACAGTGCTGGAACAGAAAAGAAGGTTGTGGAATTAAAGAATGAAATGGCGCCTGCAGCAAGCGACGGAACAAGTGAAGATACATATGGTTCAGCCCCAAAGAGATTCAAGCCTGATGGAAGAGTTACTGAAAAACCCAAATATCAGGTTTTAGAAAAATCTGAACATCAGGCTGCCAGAGGAAGCAATTGGAATGGGCATGTACTTACTTGGAATACCCATAAGAAGAAAAGATCTAGTTATGTTTTCCAGAGTTCATCATCTGATTCTAGAGGGCAGACTTCCAATGGAAGAGGAAATGGTTGGGCTTGATTTTTATTTATCAACCTAGAAAAGTCCCTGCTATGGGATGCGGGGGAACCATTCTAGTCCCTGAGCCATCTTGTTATCTTCTGTTGCTTATCTGTCACATAAAGCTTCAGAGAAGTTGTTATTGGTGGCCTGCGGAGTCACCTATTCAACTATCTTGATGATCCTGTGCGCTTTATTTCCAATTTAGCACTGGCAGCTTGTTCGTTGGCTTGCCATATGAAGTGCTTCAGACGGACGGGAGGATGAAAAGCTGTGACAGCTTCTTTTTATTAGTACTTGTAGTCTTGGAATCAGTAGCAATGTTATGATTTACTATTTTGTGAAATGTACCTTTTATTTTATATTCAAGGGCCATTTTGGAAGTTAAAAGCCAAACTAACAAACATTTATACAAGGACGCGCAGTGGATGAGTTCTGGCAAGAATGAACATTGATTTGTGGGTAAAGTAACAAATAAGCCCTTAATGTTTATACCCAGGAGCGGATCAGCCCCTAAATAATTTTTGGGCTCAATTAAACAAAAGAATTCAAAATCGTTGCATTATTGGCCCCTCATTTAACAGAGCCAGCTGAAGCCATCCAATGCCGTTACTGATCTGATTATGTGGCACAGCTGGGTCCCACGAAACTTGCACTTTACCAACTTGGAGATATCAGAACGGAATCTCGTTCTACTTCCCCAATTCTTCCATTTCAAAACGAAACCCTAAAAAAAAAAATTGAGGGACTCATAAAGGGACTAAAGTAAAATTGGTTTAGGGCAAAACTCAAACAACCAAATGCGATGCCATCCTCGTCATCATCAGTGACTTCTAGTAATCGACGAAGTGCAGAAATCGATAATGAAGGACCGCCTGTATTCTGTAACTGTCGAAGTAGGGGAACGAGAATGAGAGCACGCAGGTGGACATCATGGACGAATGACAATCCAGGTAGAAGATTTTATGGATGTGCGAATTATGAAGTAAGGGTTTTTCCTCTCATTGATTGTTCAGCATCTGGCAATATATATAAAACAGGTTTGGTATGATAAATTTAATAATTTGTAGGTTTGATGTGCAGAATAGAAACTGTGGTTTTTTCCTCTGGCTTGATGAGTCAATTTGCGAAAGAGGGAAGGAGGTGATTAACATGCTTAAATTGGAGAATAAGGTATTAGTAGCTGAAAACAAACAATTGAAGGCAAATTGCAGAGGAATGGTGTCAGTTGGTGATGTTGAGAGAGAGATTACAGAGCTGTGGACAGAATTAAAAAGACTGAAGAAAAACAAAGGGACTGAAGTTGGAATATCAAGGAAGAAGATATATGTTGCTTATGCAATGCTTGTAATTTCATGGGTTTTTT
>CATIWK010179082.1:0-10047 GCA_949634005.1 Mallotus japonicus
TTTAAAAAAAGAGAAAAATGAATAAAGAAGGAAAAAATAAAGAGAATAAAAATAAAAAAGAAAGAAAAAATAAAAATAAAAGGAAAAATAAGGTAAAAGGAAGAAGGGTGCATTTCAGTAAATAAAATGGACAAAAGTGTAAATAAAATGGGTAAAATCAGTAAATAAAAAAAAGTTTAGATATTTTAGTAAATATTTTTTTAAAAGTGTCTATTTGTGTAAATATCTCTTAATTTAATTAGACTTTAGGCCCATCTTTTAATTAGTCCATTTAATTAAAGATGTCCATAATTTAATAGTTTAGAATTAATTAATTAAAATGAATTTTAGGCCCACAATTAATTAGATTTAGGTTAGAATACATTTAGGCCCATTTAGCTAATTTAAACATAAGCCCACTTAAATTAATTAAAACCAATTTAGACTTAGTCCATTAATTTAAAGCCTTTTTTTTTAATAATTTGTAGATATAGGCTCACTTTAGGATTAAAAGATGTAGACTTAGGCCCATTAATTTAATACTTTCATAATTTATAGACTTATACCCATTTTTTTAGAATTAGAATTTATAGACTTAGGCTAATTTAAATTAAAATTAAATAGCAATTAGGCCCATTAATCATTTGGCTCACTTGTAAATTAAAATAGAGATCTTTACATAAATAGACCAAAAACTAAAAAAAACTTTCAAAAATGTTGTTGACTTGAAAAATTTTCAAAAATATTTTTTCAAACTTTTTTCTATCAAATATAGCTCACTCTCCTTGCCATTAGGATTGTCTTTTTTTTTTTCAGCATTCTTTTCCTTTTTACTGATCTTTTCAACTTTTTTTACTTTATATTTTTTTCAACATTTTATTTGTTTTCTTTTTTTTAACAAATTTTTTTGCTTTATACTGTTTTCATTTATTTTTTCTCAATATTTTTTTACTCAATATTTTTTTACTGTCTTAATCTATTTTTTTCTCAATGTTTGTTTGTTCAGCATTTTTTATAACATTTTTTCTACTGCATTAATTTTTTTGATAAACAGTTTTTTTCTATTTTTATAGTACTATATTTATCTTTTTTTTTCTCAACATTTTTTCTAATGTCTTCATATTTTTTTCTCAACTTTTTTTTGCTCAACATTTTTTTTAAGGTACTGTCTTCATTTTATTCTCAACATTTTCTTTTTTTTTTGCTCAATAATTTTTTCTCTTAAGACATTTTTTTCCAAATGAATAATTATGAACTAAACATCTTCAATTGTTGTTAAACCAAATAGTAAATATCTTCAACTGTTGTAACAATAATAAATAAACAAAATTTTCTCCTTTTATATTCTTAAAGAATAAGGATTTTATTTTTTTGCTTTAATTTATTTATTAAAATGTCTAACAACTTCTTTTTTAAAAAAAAATTATTTAACACTCATTGATCAACAAGTTTACAATCCTTATGATGTATTTGTAACATCAACAAAAAAAATGCTGAAAAAATAAACAAACCAAAAAAAAAAAAAACTAAAAACAACAACTGAAACAACAAAACAACAAAAATCAACAAAATTTTACACTTGTTGATTGTTGTTGATTTTTGTTGATTGTCAGTTGTTGATTGTTGTTTATTTTTATTATTTTTTAAATTATTTTTTATTATTAATGAAAAAATTAAGGCCATAAATAAAATTTTTACTTTTATTAGTATTAATGATAAAAATAATAATTTTTTTTATATATCTCATAATTTTTATTTTTTTTATTGTTAACAAAAATCAACAAATATAAACAAAAAAAAAACAACAAAATCAATTGAAAGCAACAATTGAAATAACAAAATCAACAAAAAGAAATGAAAAATTGCAGTTGTTAATTTTTGTTTATTTGTGTTGATTTTTGTTGCTGTTTTTCTTTTCAGTTTTTTCATCATTAATAATAAAATGAAGACCATAAATATAATTTTTACAATCAACTTAAATTAAATATGACTTCAAAAATAATAAGTAGATGAAAAAGTTATAGAAAAAAAAAAAGAAAAAGATGACAAAAACAAAAAGCACGGAAATCGCCGATAATATGCTCAAAGTTTCAAAAATGAACCAAAATATGGACAGAATTGAAAGACAGAAAAACAAAAGTGAAAGGAAGAAAGATGAGTGGCCACGAATGAAATTATTGGCATTGACCGGTACAGCTGATGCAATTTTATCATTAAAATATGTAGATTTAGCCCATGTAATTAAAAAATATTGTAGATTAGACTAACTTAAGGACTTTATTTCTTAATTAATGCATTGTTTATATGTTTTTCATGTGACTAGTTGCCTTGGAGTTGATTGTTAAAATAAAGGTTTAATATGAATTGCATGTAAATAGAGAATAAGATAGTGTTCGGCCTTAAAAAATAAAGAGAATCGGCCCAAGCACATTTTGAATGTTTAAATGGGTCCGTGTGAGCCTGATCACAATCACACAGAAGATAGGTTGAAGAACGATAGTTTTGTTAGTAGCTCGGGGTGGTGACAGGGGCAAAAAACCGGTTCAAGTCCCTTTTAACCTATTTGATTTGGATCAAATAGGAGGTTTGCTTCACCGGGAAGCTTTGATCACCGGGATCAAGAGATAAATAGATGCTGGGTCTGATAAGAGAGATAATTGTATTGAGTTTTTGATTGAAATATTGGAGAGTCTATTACAATGCAGGGACTTTGGCTTTTATAAGCCTGGAGCTCAAATTCAAAAGGAAATAAACGTAAAAAGGAACTTCCTAATCTAACTTAAGGAAATAATCAAATTAAAAGACTTACCTAATCTACAACAAGGAAATAAATCAAAATAAAAACCTTCCTAATCTAGAATTAGGAAACAAATCACAAACGAACTGTTTTTAATTCCGCACAAGGCAATCCTCAATTAAGGGGACTCTCAGACTTGCCAAATAAACAGCTCTCCAGCCATAATTCATTCTTCAACTTCCAGGTGGGCTTCAATGAGTAAGCTGAGCTTGGCTCTTGATTCTGGAGATGTGGCTTGGGCCGGAACAATACTAAAAATATTTGGACAAGTACAAACAATGCCCCCCATGATCTGACTTGAAGGCCGACTGTAAAGAAAGATCATGCCCATATAAGCTGGTCCAAATATTTTCATTTGAACAACCGAAAAAATTTTTCTATCGGTCTAAATTAATTTTCTTATCGGTCATTTAAACTAAGCACACCAAAGAATTCTATGACCAATACATAAATAATTTTGATATAACCAATATTGATAACTAAAATTTATTTAATCGGCCTTGAATACTTAATGCCTATAACCGAACATTTTATATGTATGAATTGGTTATTAAAACTTTTGGTACCATGCACTTGAAACCAAAATTCAATCGACCTTATTAATCATTTCTCAACCAATTATAGTTGGACCAACCTCATGGCCGATTATGCATGTTAGTCTTTTTTTTTTTAAGAAATAAAAATAAAACATTGACTAAATGCATGGCACCCCTCTTACTGGCCAATTAACAAGCATTCGGCCTCTTTCTATTATCATGCATTCCTTTTCACTTCATTTGGTATGGCTGAACATATATACATATATATATATATATATATATATATATATATTTTTGTGACAATGCTCAATCACCACCTTTTCATGCTAATTGGCTTTTTTCCTCTTATGACCTATTTAATAATTATTTGACCGATCTCCTTTTTGTTACAAAGAATAAGACCAATTACCTTATCATCAATCGGTCTGTAGAAATTTTTAGTGTCATCCACACTGACCAACTAATATGCATGATCGATTAGTACAAAGTTTCCACTCAAAAATGATACACATATAAAACTCAAAGTGACCAATTATATGGCCTTTGAGGTATAAACGGTCATGCACCAAGTGACAAGTGTCTGCAAATTTGGACCAAATGCTATCATGTCTTATGTTGTTAATCGGTCTTAGACCCTTATGGCTAGTAGTTTACACTACTAATATGAAATTTGACTGATCAAAACCACTTCAACATATTGTTGATCGATTTTTTTTTAAATAAAATCGGTCACTTAAGATTTCAAATGGCCAATCAAAAGGCAATTCCACTAAATGGCCATATCTCCTAACCAAATAAGAATAATTCGGTTTGACCGATTATTTTTCTAATGGCCACTAGACATATATAGCATTTGATATTCCCATGAAATTTGTCTTTAAACAAACAAGCCAATGATCACGTACCTATGGCCGATCGTGTCTAGTGATTTGTCTCTGTTGTAATTTTTTCTTTAGATCATCATGATTGGCCATGACTTTATCAAATACTAGAATTCTAGATAGCATGCCCCCAAGCCTTTGAACTTGGTCCTCTTGAGCACATTGAATTCAAAAAGTAGCCTTTCAAAGGGATTCGCCTTGTACACTTCAGTTGTGCCCCTTTGCGTTTTATAAAACCATTGGCCACACCACCTTTTCTTCCTTACTTTGTCACTTGCAACTTAAGGTCCCTTTGACTTTTCAGGCTTGTACCCCTACCATCCTTTTAAAGTCCTTACTCTGGAGTTTGACCGAATTTTTTCAAGTCAATCTTTAGTTAGAAATTGGAAGATTTCATGGCGAGTTGGGGATTTGATGGCCCTTGCTGGAGCTACTTCAATTTTTTTCAGAGGGCTTCATAAAGAAAGTTGATCGGTCTCAGGTGGCCTAGATTCATACTGGTAAGGATGTGCATCCATTTGAAGTCTCCTATGTATTTCAAGTTTATCATGTATCCTCAGTTTTAGCATCCTACCATTTTTAGCAGGGCGATTGGTCTTAGAAGCCATATAGTCATCAAGTGTTGGGACCCCATACATCTGATCATGCTCAATTGGTGCCCCCAGTTTTATCGTCCTATTATAGTTACTGGGTGACCAATCGTCCTCAAAAGGCCTATATTCGTAACAAAGTAATGGGGCCTTATCAAATTCAATAAGTGCCCCCAGCTTTGTCACTGTACCATAATTACTAGAAAATTGATCGGTCTTAAGAGGCCTATATTTATAATAATAAGGTGATGAAGCCCTATCCATCTCATCATGTTCAATAGGTGCCCCATGTTTTCTCACCCTATCATATTGATCAAAGGTGAAGTCAGTACCTGATCTCCAAGAATTTTGACCGATTAATCGCCCTTCATCAATTATTGACTTACTATATGGCCTCCTAAGAATTTGAAAATTGCCATATTGCAAGTTTGAGGATCCTCCTCTTGGAACTTCATGGTTTTGTCTAGGATCCTCTACAATTGGTCTTCCTTCAAGGTTAGACAACAAACGATGTGTATTCATATTAATTTCGTCCATATGCCTATTCCTTGCTTCAGATCTTTCAATGAATGTCATGAGAATTTTGGACATTTGACCGATTGTATCTGTGAACTTAAAATGGTTCTCTCTTGAAACTTCACTTCTTGAGAGATCCATATGTCTGATCTTCTACGATCTTGTTTGTACATGCATACAATCATCCCACTAGGCTTGCCAAAAAGATGTTCGGCCTTAAAAAATAAGGAGAGTCGGCCCAAGCACCTTTTGAATGTTTAAATGGGTCCGTGTGAGCCTGATCACAATCACACAGAAGATGGGTTGAAGAATGATGGTTTTGTCACCAACTCGGGGTGGTGACAGGGGCAAGAAACAGGTTCAAGTCCCTTTTAACCTATTTGATTTGGATTAAATAGAAGGTCTGCTTCACCGAGAAGCTTTGATCACCGGGATTAGGAGATAAATAGACGCTGGGTTTGATAAGAGAGATAATTGTATTGAGTTTTTGATTGAAATATTGGAGAGTCTATTACAATGCATGGATTTTGGCTTTTATAATCCTAGAGCCCAAATTCAAAAGAAAATAAACGTAAAAGAGGAACTTCCTAATCTAACTTAAGGAAATAATCAAATTAAAAGACTTGCCTAATCTATAACAAGGAAATAAATCAAAATAAAAACCTTCCTAATCTAGAATTAGGAAACAAATTACAAACGAACTGTTTCTAATTCCGCACAAGGAAATCCTCAATTAAGGGACTTTCAGACTTGCCAAATAAACAACTCTCTAGCCATAATTCATTCTTTAACTTCTAGGTGGGCTTCAACGAGCGAGCTGAGCTTGGCTCTTGATTCTGGACAAGTGCCTTGGGCCATTTGGGCTGGTATAATACCAAAAATATTTGGATAAGTACAAACAGATAGTAATTCATAAGGTAATTCTAAAAGAACATGAGACTAAAATAAGTTAGTATTCCGTACCCAGAATCCTCTCGGTGTGGTGCTAACTCTCTTTTAGAGAATTGAGTTACCACCATTCATAAATGTCCCAGTTATTAGGGTGAAAAAAAATAAGGCTTAAATTCCCAAAAAATAACATCTATACTCACAAGGTATTTCTGCTTGGTGGATAGTAATTTTATAACCCTTTTGACTCGAAGAATGTCTAACAAACATATACTTATGAACCCTAGGATCTAATTTTTCTACATTTCTTTTATAGACAAAGAACACATATCCAAAAACATTAGGAGAATAGTATAAGAATTAGTACCTTGTAGAACTTCTAAAGGACTTTTAAAGTTCAGTATCCTTAAAGGCATCCTATTAGTAAGCTATACAATTGAAAGTACAACATCCCCCCAATTGATCTTTTGAACATTCATAGTGAACATGAGAGGGCCACTTCTAATAAATGTCTATTCTTCCTTTTAGAGACTCCATTTTTTGCACTTGTGTAAACATAACTAGTTTGATGCAACATTTAATGGGAATCGATATAGACTTAAAGGTACCGTTCATATATTTTGTATCATTATCAGTTCTTAAAATCTCAACCTTAGCACTAAATTATGTATAAATCATATGAAATGGTTGAATAAGAAAAAACTTCATTCTTTTCTTTCGTCAAATAAACACATGTCGTTCTAGTAAAACAATCAGTAAAGATAACAAATTACCTATAACCTAACAATGAAATAATATGTGTAGAAGCGTAAACATCAAAATGAATTATCATAATAGGAATGAATTTTAATATTAATTGAAGGATAAAAAATTCATATGTGTTTAGCATACTCAGAAGCATTACAAATTAATGAATCTAAATTGCATTGTTTAAACAAACTATGATATAATTTCTCTAAAATAAAAAAGATATATGTCCTAGTCTTCTGTGCCATTGAATTAATTGTTGATTAGTAGACATATAATCTCTTAATAAGACTTGATTGGTTGCTACTTTCATCTTGCAAATTTAAGCCATTTTGCTCTTTTCCATAGCCAATCATTTTTCTTATTTTTAGTTCCTGAAAGAAACAATAAGAATGACAGAATTCAACTTTACATTTGAACTCTTTTATGAGTTTACTAATAGATAAAGAATTATTTAAAAATTTAAAATATGAAGAACTGAAAGCAATTTTAGAAGGAATTGTAATTAATAGAAGCTTTTTAGAAATAGGAGATAAAAATTCGTTTGCAATTTGGACTTTTATTTTAATATGAAAAGTAGGTTAGAAAATTATTAGAACAGTCAATCATATGATATGATGCTCCAGAATCTATGATCCAAAAATTATTATTTTTTGTAGAAAAGTTAGCAATGTATGAGAATTAACAAAATTCTAAGAAGTAGATGTAATAGTAGTTGAGCAAGAATCAAGCCGAGACAGAAAAAAAAGGCTTTAAGTTTGTACCTTTCTATTGGAAAAACCTTTATTGGTAATCTCACTAGACATGGTTGTTTCAATAGTCTCAGAGGAATTTACTTGAATCACTAACTTTCATTTGGTCATGACCATACCAGCTTTCACTAAAACTATATGTATCATAGAACATCTATTTTTCTCTTGTTGTACATAGGAATATGATTGCCTTAATAAAGGTAAAACGCCCTTACCAAGAACTTTGACTCATATTTAATCATATACCATATTCAAACTAGAAAGGAAATCATATATGCGCTCTTTTTTTTATCAATTTTTTAAATTTGGTCACATCTTCATGGCATACGGCCTGAAAATCTTGGTAATAATCAAGTTCTTTCCATAAACTATTCAATTCAGCAAAATATTAAGCAATAGTCATTGTCCTTTTTACCTTATTTCGCAATTCAAAGATTTAAGCATCGTTGCTTACATGAGAATGGGCTAAAGATATTGCATTCTAAATTTTATAAGTAGTTTTAAACAATAAATAATCATTAGAAATATAGGGCTGCATGGAATTTATAAGCCATGACATGACAAGAGAATTTTCAACTTCATATTAGTTGTAGGTTGAATTTGTAATTACTGATTTTGTTTTTTCTCCTATAACATAGCCTTTGAAGCCAAAAGTTTGGACGAACAATAAACATGACCTTGACCAAAAAGGTAATTCATACTATCTAATTTCACATGATTGATTTACAAAGAGGGATTATCATCTAAAAGGCTAACCTTGTTCTTAGTAATACATTTTTCTTGTCCAGCATATTTGAAGGAAAAAGCAAAAAAAAAAAAAAAAAAAACATCTATTATTAAGTAGTAAGTAACACTTTTATAGATTTAAGATGGCGAGTGGCAACGACCTAAAGTCTAGAAAATTCTAACTGCTAAAGGTAGCACAACTTTGATACCATGATGTGAATAAAAGAGGAAGAGAAATAAGAAAATTGTATTTCTTCACTTAATTCATACTATAAGATTGTATGTATATTTATGCGATGTTTCTAAATTAGGAAATAAAAAAATAAAAGCTAAAAATAATAGACTAAATATACAACTCTAATTTAAGTGACCTACATCCTACAATTTAGGAAATTCTATAATTGTTAACAAAAAGATACATCAAGCCCTAATTTTATATAATATATATATATATATATATATATATATATATATGTGTGTGTGTGTGTGTGTGTGTGTGTGTGTGAGGGTTGAAGGAGGTTGTTTTGAGTAGATATGGGTTGATAGTTGATATGGAGGAAGGTAGATTAAGTGGTAAATAGTGGATGTTGGTTGACTAAATGGGTAAGGAATATTTATTAATATATAGGGAAAAGGTACAAAAACTCCCTTAACGTTGTGCCCTAAGTTCAATTTTCCCCATAACATTTTTTTAGGTACAAATATCCCCTTAACGTTAACAAATGACATAAAATCGCCCCTCCATTTAACACCGTTTACAGTTCTACAAATTGGACGTCAAAACATGCTAATGTGGAAAATGGGTCCCACTAAATTTGACATAAAGAACTTCTCATGTGGGACCCATAAGTCTGGTGTTAAAAACACAGAAAGGAAAAAGAAAAAAAAGGAAAAGAAAAAAAACAAGAAAAAAAAAAGTGCAGCGCTGCCCTCTTTTCCTCGTTCTTCCTCGTCTCATCCCTTCTCCTTCCTCTCTGGCTCTGCCCCTCTCTCTCCCCCCGTCTCTATCTCTAAGTCATGTTTGATTCTTATTTTGACCTAGGGTTTTGACAGCTATGGTGGTGAAGGCACCACCAGCGACGAGCCCTAGCGGAGATGGCAGTCATGAGAGTTGCAGATGATTTTGTCTCTAATTTGATTGATGAAGTTGATGTTGAATTCTTGGATTTCTATTGCTACATTTGGCTAATGAAGTCATTGTCCTCATGATCATATAAGCAATTTCACCTCTGTTTGCTACTAAGATTTTTTCTATGTGCTGTCTCGTCGTTTGGTTGCCTTGAGCAGGCGATTGGACTGAGAAATGATGAAGGGCCTATACTGAAGCTTTCGCCGAAGAAATAATGTCATCATCGTCGCCATTTGTGTTTTGGAGCTGTCCTGAGGCACCACCAGCGACGAGCCGTGGTGATACTCCTGCCCTTGTTTTAAGTTTTGCTATTGATTTGAATGAAGCTGCTGTAAATGGGGGTTCCAAGGAGGTGCTGCTTAATTTGAATGCTGGGTTTAACTTGACTTTGAATGAAGTGTTTGATTTGAATGATGTGGATGGTGGTGTAAATGATAGTATTGATAGTAATTTGAAGAAGAAGAAGAAATGAGAGTGTATTGATGAGAATTCGAGGAAGGACT